>VZTO01016274.1:320339-331246 GCA_013400615.1 Syrrhaptes paradoxus | reverse complement strand
AAAGAGAGAGAAAAAACCACAACACCTCGGCGTGTGCGTGGATGGGTTCTTTTCGGGGTAGAAATTCGGGTTCCCGTTGGCGCCCTGCATTTAAATGGGATATACCAATGCCCACATTGTCGCTGTGTTTGGTTGTTAACATAGAGCCTGCATGCTGCTGCTGCTGCTGCTGCTGAATCAGGGAGTCTGAGCCCATGCGAACTGCCATCTGATCCACTCCTTATCAATGAAGCAGCAGATCATGGCGGATGGCCCCAGGTGTAAGAGGCGAAAACAAGCCAACCCCCGCAGGAAAAACGGTAAGCGGCACCCCCCAAAAAACTTTTTTTTTCGGCCGGACGGCTGCGATGCGGAGTGGAGAGGGAGGTGGCGGGGGGGAAGCCGGATAGCAAGACCCGGAGAAGGGAAAGAAGACGGGGGGGGGGGGACACACGAACCGGCGCCCAGTCGCTCGGTAGCGGCCTCGGAGGGGCTGACCGCTTTCCGCCTCCTTTGCGCGCCCGCGGAGCGGTGGAGTAATATTTGTGGGTGTTTGGGTGGTGAAGTGTTTGGGTGTAAAGAGGGAAGGAGGGAAGGAAGAAGAGGGGGGGTGGGTAGAAACACGCCGCCGCCGCGCCCCAAAGTTTGTTGCGCGGGCGCGGAGCGGGCGGAGCGGTGCCCCGCGGCGGCGGAGCGCGGCCCGGGGCGGTGACGGGTTGGGGTTCGCCTGCCGCTTTCCCGGGTGGTTTGGGAACTGTCAGGGTTAAGGGAAGAGGAGAAGAGAGGAGTTGGGAAGTGGGGAAGCGCGGAGAGGCGCGGAAAGGAGCGGAGCGGGGAGGGAAGGGTAACCGGCCCCGCCGCTGTTCCTGGGAAAAAAAAAAAAAAAAAAAATCCGGCAGCGTGAGAACCCCGAGGCAGGCTGGCATCGAGTTAGCGACTCTCTCTGGGTTTCTTTTTCTTTTTATTATTTTATTGTTATGGAGTCGAAAATGAAACTTCCTCCTCCTTAATAATTACTAATCCTAATGAGTCGGGTGCCCAATTGTCCATAGTTGCCCTCTCCCCCGGGCTCCGCCGGCAGCGGAGGGCCGGGGCTCGGTGGGACGCGGTGTTCTGGGCTGATTTCACATTTGGCAGCTTTGCACTGGTGTGGGTCTCTCTTTTTCTTCGTCTTTCCCCGTCCTTTCCCTTAGTTTCTTTCCTTTCTCCTCCGGCTGAGAGCCTCTCCCCCCCTTCCACTGCCACTCTCCCCCCCTCCCCACCCGCAGCCCCTCTCCTGGCCATCCCGGCCCCACTTTCAACAACTTTCCTCTCGAGGAGCCCGGAGGAAGGAAGATATTTGTGTGAACCTGAACCCAGGCGCTTATAGCTCAGCTACTTCACTTCAGTGGAGAGGTGGAAGGGGGGGGGGGGGGATGAAGGAAGAAGGGGGGGGGGGACGACACACGACAATAACAACAACAACAAAAAAAACACAAAGACAAGAGAATGTTGATTAGAAACAAATGATCCTGCCCCCCCCCCCCCTTCCCCTTCTCTCTAGGTTGTGAGTGTGAGTGTGTGAGTGTGTGTGTGTCTTTTTCTTGTTGTGGTGGAGGCGTCGAGCCATATGGGGGAGTGATAGAGGAATTTTAGTCAGAAACTGTTCGTTATGTTACACTGGCTTTTCCCTTTGTGTTGTCTTTGATCTATTTGCTTGGCTTAGTATTACAAAAAAACCCCAACTAAAATAATATATTCCGAGCAGCTTCCCAAGGATCCGTTCCTTGTTATCTTTTTTTTAAAGTCTCTCCCCCCCCTCCACCACCACCCTTTACTCTTGTGTCTGTCATTATTTAAGGTGGTCCTCACAGAGGAGACCTCCCCTTCCCCTCATCTCTGGGTAATTTAGTAGACATTAAAATTACACGTAATGTTTCCCTCTCCTCTCTTGTGTTTCCTCTGTTCTTTTTATTAAATGTTGGTTATTGATTTTCTAAAATCAATGTCTGTTGTGGGGCTTTTTTTCCCCTTACAAGTATCTAAAGCACGTTGCTGATCAACTGGATAACAAAAGCTTTGTGTCAAGTAGCCTTTTTTCTTATGTTAAACAGTCATTTTTTGAGAGAAAAAGAGAATGAGATTTAAAGCAACGCATCCAGAAGTGCTCTTTTGCAGTAAAGAATATTCTGAGTGTTTGAGGGGGGGTTTATTCTTCTTCTTCTTCTTCATCCTCCTTGCTTTTTCATCCAAGATTATTAGTTTAGCGTGTTAAACCCATCACATGCTCTGTGATGAGGGACGTGTCTACGTGTTTAGTATTTTCTCAACACGATTTGAGTCCCAACCTCCCCCCCCCCCCCAAAAAAAAAAAAAAAAAAAAAAAGCTGTATACCTCTGTTTGCCCAGGACACCAGGACTGCAGCCTGGGAGCCTTGTTCTTGCAGCCAAGTCTTTAGGAACACGTATGGACCGGGGTGGCACAGATTGTTGCTCCCATGCAAGAGTGTATTTGCACAGAACTGCACTAACTTGGGAAGCCACCACACTTGGGAGTTGAAAGTTTAATTGCGATTTTTAAGGTAACCACTTAAAGATCCTGCAAACTTCCAAGTGTGTGCTCTGGTTAGGCGAAGGTCTAACTTCTCCCTTCAGTATCTTGTTCTGGCCAAGACTGGAGGGAGGAAAAATAATTCTCGACTTTCTGTCTGTCCCCTCTTTTCTCTTTGTGCTCCGTAATTTTATTTCTTTCATTCATTTCTGAGTGAGAAATAGCCTGAGTCTGAGAAGCAGGTACACGAGAGAGGGTGGGTATGGTTAGGGCTGGAGATTTTTTTCTTTTTCATTTTCTCTTTCTCGACAAGCACGTATCCAACGCCTTTCCCTTTGGGAATTGCTCAGGATTTATCTGGACTGAGTGGATTTTTCTTCTTTCCTGGATTCGTGGAAAAGATGTCACTTCTGAGCTTGTGTCTTTGCTGATAACACCAGAAACGGTGATGCTTATCGAAATCAGGATGAAATTCCTGAGAAATGCAGCAGAACCAAAATAAAATGGAAAAAAAAAAGCCACCAAAGGGAAAAAAAATAGATGGTCATCAAGGAAGCTAGGGGAGTGTGAGTGCGATCGCATAGAAATTACAGACGGGGACAAAACAGAATAATCCAACTAATGTCTCCGTGGGTTCCACGCCTGTGTGCAAGGATGGGCAAAGCTCGGGATTAGATCCCGGGGCTGGATAAAATTACCACGGAGCTAAATAGGGGTAGAAAGGCAGAAACGTTGGGATTTTCCAAGATAACGAGCAGAACAGTGAAGGTGTGCGGAGGGGAGGGGGGGCTGAGAGAGGTGATATGGAAATGAATGAGGGGTGAACCCCCCCCCCCCCAAGGGAAGGAGGGGTGGGCAGGACAGAGGATGGGAAGGAGCGGACCCCTATAGTGGGGCGGGGGCGGGCGGGAGGTGAGCGGAGCGGCAGCCCAGGAATGCGGCGGCGCTCCGGGAAGTTCGGTCAGATGATTCCCAGCGCCTGACTCACTTCGCGGCACTTTCACTCGGGAGAGAAGTAGCGGCAGAGGAGGAGGAGGAGGAAGAGGAGGAGGAGGAGAGGGCAGTGAACCCCCCTCCAGGCCCCCCTTTCCACACGGGCGCCCCGCGGAGGCGGGGGATGCGCTGGCGGCCGCAGCGCCGGTGCGGTGGGGTGCGGATCTGTGCGGTGCGGAGCGGGGACCCCGGGCAGGATCCGCTGTCCGAGTGTCCTACCCCCCAGCAGATGAGCTGCCCCTCTCCTTGTTGTTGTTAGTTTGTCTTTCGGGTTTTTTTTTTCTTCTTTTCCTCTCCCCTTTCAAAAATAAAAGATAAAATTAAAATCCCCAGGAAGGAGGGGGGAAGTTGAACCTAATTTACTCCAAAGTTTCAGTAAACAGCTCTCTTTGATTCCCTTTGCCACCTCGCTTCCATTTGTAAAGAAAAGGGAGAAAGTTCAATGCTTTCAAGGCGTCTGATCCGAGGGAGAACACAACCCAAACAACTAGACACGATTCGACTTGCTCAGAGCCTTTCCCCAAAAGATACCCACCCATCCTCCTTTCGGGGATGCTGGGGAAGGGGGAGAAAAAAAACTTCCCACTTGAAAAAGAGAGGCGGGGGGGGGGTGGGGGGGGAAGGAAAAAAAAGCCTGCCTGCTGCCTTTAGTGAGTGGGAAGTGAGGTTCGTCTTCCCTGCCTTGGAGAAGTTTGGAGGTAGCTAGACTGAGGCTGGGGTGTGAGGAGGAAAACTGTTTTTTGTGAAATTCAGGTGGCACAAGGCAGAGCGGGCATCTGGGAGCGCTGCTTTTCCCGGGGACCTCCGCAGGGGTGGGAATCCGTTGCGAGTAGATTACTTGGAGAGTTGGTTAGTGGGTAAGGAGACAAATGTACTACCTCTAGAAAAAGCACCTGGAGATAGGTATTAAAAATTAATGCACTAAATGCGAGTGGCCAGGGCGTAATGATTATCTAGCTACATTTTCTCGGTGCAGATTCATGTCCAGGCTGAGCTGTGACATGGAGCAGAGAAGGTTGTTTTCTGTGTCAAGGCTGATGTATTTATTTTATTCTGAGTTTCGAGAAACCCAGCGAATTTGGAGATCAGTGTCTGATTTAGTGTTTGCCGTTTGTGAGCATTCGGTACCTACTGCGTTTAGCTGATTGCACATGCTTCGCAAGGAAACTTTTGGGGGAATTTATAATTGCTATGAGAAAATACATTTGATGCCTGGAAAAAGCCATATTTGAAAGGGAAAAAAAAAACCCAGGGAAACCGTTACAAGTTAATGATCGATAATTATACGCAGCCAACTGCCCAAGGTAGGGAAAATAGATGGAAGACTGAGATGCAAGCTCTCAGGACAGGCTGCTAATATTCCCCAAGAAAAATGTGCGTCTCCCTTTAGAGTGGAAAGAAGGGTGTTGATTCTTTAACAGCAGCCCCACATTCATTCCAAGAAATAGGAAATTCTTCGCCTCACAACAGTTTTTGGCATCTGCATTATCCCAGTGCTTTTAAGGTGCATTTTCTCCTCTGTGAAAGAGAACTCTTTGTCCTTTTTTTCTCCAAGCCCATGGCTTCCCAAGGTAGACACTATTTTGTGCCTGTCACATAGAAAGGGAGTGCAGGTTTGCAGTGCTCACAGACAATTGATTGTCTGCCCTAATGTGTTTCATTTACATGTTTATAACGTCAATAGTGCTGGGGTGTCCACTGTACCATTCATTCCAGCATTCCCACAAGGGTGCAATTGTCTGAATGGCCAAGTCAGACACCTTTTTGATTGCTCTTTAGTTGTCTTTTTTAGAGGATAGAGAGAAAGGAGAGAAATCTGTGATGCAGAAACACTAGTTGAAAATATTTCAGAATTAAACGTCACCATTAAAGGAGATGTGAGCATTAGGCAAACAATATATTTTAACTAAGGTTCTGAAGGTGGAAACAAATTCAGAATAGTGGGGATTGTTACTGCACACGAAATCCACTCCTGTCCTTTATTTTTTTTAGGCTTTTTTTAAACGATTTATTGTTTTCATTTTCATTTCAGCCCCTGTAAATGCAGCCACCTCCTAACTCTTTGTATGCTTAACTGTAATTTGCGTTTTTTCCCTGTATATTTACACATCTCTGTTTACACCAACAGCCTCAGCTAACCACTTGGAGAGTCTTTCGAGAGAATATTTAGACTGTGAGAAGCATAAACTTTTTTTTTAAGTAAGATTCAAATATTTCTTCATCGAGCATTTTTAATGCAAAAAAAAATTGATAATGCCTAGAGTTTTTCTTGAAGCAGTTTAACTTAAATAGCTGTGTACCAACTTCTGACGCCTGTGGTTACCGTCCTCTTGCACTGTGAGCTTTCAGCAAAGTGTTTCTAGGAGTTTCCAAGTCAATAAAAGATTAGTTTTTAAGGTGTGCTGTGCTGTTTTGATATGCCACACTCTCCTTTATCATTGAAGTTGCTTCTGAGGGAGGCAAGAAACGATTGCTCATGTCTCGTGTCTGCATAAATAAGCCATGGAGCTTATTGAAACTTATATAGAGAGATACGTGTATACATGCGTATACACCTATGCGTGCATATATCATAGAGACATAGATAGGGTACGTATAGGTACGCCTAAAAATAACTGTTCACATTTCAGATGAGATCATTTCCTCCTAAAAACGATGCTGATCCCAAGAGTTACAATTAATACAAGTTGACCTGTTCCATCCGTGATCCATAAGGGAGAAGAGCACTGTGTCTTGTAGCTTCTGCGAGGGAGGTAAAGCGAGGGAAAACTTTTTTCTTCTTGTTGTTCCTGTCTCTATATAATTTTTTGTTGCAATATTTTTTAAAAAAATGCCTGTTTGTGGAGAGATTTTTTTTCTTTTTTTTTTCTTTTTTTTTTTTTCGTGCCTAACAGGGAAGACACACACAGTAGATGCACCGTTAGCTGAACCCCTGACACGGCGGTCTTTTGAATGCCTTAGGTATGATTTCACTTTCGCTCACATCAATGCTGACCTGAATGCCTTTCATATCTGATCCGCTGTGTCTCTCCCAGTAAACATCCCCTGAGGGGAGAACAAAGAAAGGAGCTCTTCTTCTTCTTAATCACAATTCAGCCCATTCACCGCCGGCAGGCTACATTTGCATTCTGCAACAGAAAGCCAAGATGAAAAGGAAAAAAAAAAAAAAAAAAAAAGAGAGAGTGAGAAGAAGAAGGGGGAAAAAAAAAAAAGCAGAAGGGTGGAGGCTGAGTAAAATAACTTAGGTGTTTGTAGCTGTTTGTTGGGCTTCCCCTAGTTACAAGCCTTATATAGATCCTGCTCTACCCAGGCTTGGCTCTTCTGACAGGCAGATAGTGTTACAAGATGGCATGCCTGTACTATTCATGGCCACTCGCTCTAACACTTGAGGTAGAAAGTGTCAGAGAGGGATCAAATTCTACTCTGAGAAGTCTGTTATAGTTAGGGTCAGGTGTGTGTACTCTCAGCTCTTGACTGCTGCCTATTATTTTGTTTTAATTACTATTATTGTTTACTCACCATGACCTTGGGGAGAAGGGGTGGCTGGGGGGTTGAGGCAGGCTTGGCCACCACCGGTGAGAAGATTAGCGGTGAAAAATTGCCCTTTCCCCTATTTAAATAGATTTTTTAAATTTTTTTAAATTTTTTTTAAATTTTCTTTTTTTTTTTTTTTTTTGGGCTGGGTGGTTTGGCTCCAGGCAGGGAGCGATGGTGACGCTGCGGGTTGGGGACCGCTCGGTGGTGGCAGTGACAGGGGGGATGTTCCCAAGCTGGCGACTGGCCCAGCTCTGTCCCGACCCAACGGGGGAAAAGCAGCAACTCAGCAAATCCTCAGCGGCACCAGCAAATGCGCACAGAGGAGGAGGAAGGCGAGATTTGTGGAAGTTTTCTGGAGCTGGGCTCTCTCGTGGGGTTTCAGAGTCACGTTCACGTACATTTTCCAACTGTCTCCCCCCATCCCTGTCACCCCCATTTGCCTGTTTGTTTGTTCTTCAGAAGCTCTTCTGTGCTTTTAATCAGACAGTTTGGGAAAAAAAAGTAATAATGGTGAGGTCTTTGGTTGTAGCCACTTTTTTCTCACCAAGAGAAGGTTTATTTATAACTGGATTCTGCTTACTGAGAAGTATTTAAGCCCTTTCAGGCAGAGCTGTCAAAATTTCCTGTGTTGTTTGCCTCTATGTGCAACATGCAAAAAGTAATATGCAGTTGCTGGTGTTGGAATAACCGGGGTAGTGCAAGAAATCTCAAGTGACAAGTTTTCAACTACACTATCTCCTGCCGACCAAACTGTCATTTTCCTTTTTTTTTTTTTTCTTTTCCAGAAACCACTTTTAAGATTCTAACAGGTTTTTTTTTTTCTTTCCCCCGTCAGCAAATAGATTAAACGTGCTAAAGCAACTTCGAGAGGGAAAGAACAGTTTGAACAATGAGGAGCGGGAAGGATGTCTTATTTTCCTGTAGCTGCTATGGCAGATTTCACTCATAAGGAGCACACTAACCGAGATGTTACCAGTTGAACAGAAGCATGTGACACAGATTCCTGATTTTTTTTTTCCCAGAAGATTTACAGAATTTACAAAAAGAGATTATCTCTACACCTTCCACCCTCCTAACCACCCCCATGACCCAAGCAAGGGAGGATTTAGGCAGATTTACTTCAGTAAACACCTTTGGACACTTGAGGGGGGGGGGGAAGTAGGAGTCTGTTTGCAAAAGCAGGCTTTTGTTAAGTGAGGTGCTGGATAATGCTTTACCAAGCAGCTGTGATATTAACCTACCCAGTAATGCTGGAAAAAAGCGTTAACTCCTTGTGCTCTCCAGGGCCCTGCCTGGCGGAGGCCGAACTGACCCCACAGGTACCGGGCCTGGGGCTGGGGGCACTTGGGAAGGGGGATACAGGCGAGGAGGTGGTATTGCTGAAGCCACAGCAGCCTCTCAACCCGACACATCTTTGACTTGGTGGGAGTTGAATCTTTTGGGGTCAATCCATCAGCTACAGGGCTGGGAAGAGCTCTGGGACATCGTCACCTCCATCAGTTAGGGGTTATCTAAACGTGTGTGCATACACACACACACTCTATATCTACGCTCACGTATATAACAGAGCCCAAAACCTCTCTAGGAAAGCTGGGAAGCATTGCTAAGAGAAGGTCAATTTAGGATTCGCACTGGAGCAGCAGAATAGCTCAGAAGTTCCGCCGGCAAAACCTGTATGAGTGGCTTGCCCTTAACTCTGGGCTCTGGGGGTTTGAAGGAAAGCCAGCAGCTTTCTGGGGGCTTCACACTCCCCGAAGTGAACTTTTTTTAGGTGAGAAAGCTGCTTCCTGCTCTTTTCCGAGCCATTAGAAGAGCCAGTTAATAAGTTAGTTATTTTTGCTGGGCATAAGAATAGCTTTACAGGTGTTTCTTTTTTTAGCTCGAGTAAGATTGCTTCATTTGGGGATTTTTGTCGTCGAGGGTTCTTGTCTTTTTTTTTTTTAAAGTGTAGGTGTCAATGCTAGAGCAGCCACAAACGTGTGAGAAAGCAAAGGGTATGAGACATGACAGAATTAAAGGTGTTTGCTATGTTGTTACCCGTGTGTCAAGCTGCAAGCTCCCTTTGTCACAGCCTCCTGGTGATTTGATAGCGCGGATCCACTTCCCTCCCAAGTGATACAGCAGTTTCTAACTGGGAGGGGGTGGTTTAATGCAGTGCGGTCGTTACTCTTGCATTTGCCTCCCCAAATACATTTAAACACCCCGACACCGTGCACACCCCATTACTCCCACTTTACACAAGGGTGCTGTGCGGCTCGAGCACCAGGACAGCAGCCATAGCATTACAGTTATCTGGCATGGAGCGTCGTTTGGCAGGAATGTCATCTGCCAAATCATCCCATAATTACGTTTTATGTTATTTGTATGAATGACCAAGCATGCAGTATTCCTTTTGAAATCAAAGGAAGGCTTAAAAACGCGTTTTTGAATACTTTCAGACCATGGTCAGGTCACAGTTTGGGAGTTGAATTAAACTGATCTCATTTGTGATCTAATTGAGGTTGGCAACAACCTTAGCAGTAGCAATAACATACAAATACAAATCAAAGAGCAGAATTCAGCAAATCAGATCTTTTGCTCGAATTCTGCCTGGGAGTTATTCTCCGGCTGCCAACAGAGAAGTTTAAACTTTGTCCTGCTTCTCAGCGGCGGTGCAAGCCTTGCATATTTTTTTCGGGTCTTTGACAGGAAAAGTTGGGTTGGAGAGATGGGAGCACAAAGGCGAGGAGGGAGCTGGGAGTGAGGACTGGAGCAAGGCACAGCGACTTGTCACATATGTTTTTGGAGAACCCAGTGGTATAGAGCCTAGGACACGGAATATGTTTAGGAAAGACTAGACAGGGGAATAGGTCCCTGCAAACAGGACAGATTATTCCAAGCGGAAAAGTCAAGGCAGCTTCCTCCTATCTTTCCATCTATCGCTGCGGATTCCAGGAATGTAATTACCAGCGTGGTTGCGAATTGTTGACAAATTTCCCCGCGTCTGTCGGGAGCTGATGTTGCGAGCGCCGGGGCTGGGAACCGCCGGCCGGACGGGAGGGCAACGGACCCCGACGGGCGGGCTCCGTGCGGGGGCAGCGGGGATCCCCCCCTCCCCGGGCGCGACATCACCGTCGGAGGGCGACGGTGACGGCCGGGGGGGTGCCCAGGGCACCCCCCCCACCCTAAGCCGGGATGATGCCGTGTCACTACCCCGCCTTCGACCCTCTCCCCGGGCCGGGCAGGCGAGGCGGCAAGGACAGCCGGGGAGCATCACCCCCCCACCCTGCGAGGGGGTACCGGCCGCCCCCCCGGGCCGGGCAGGCGAGGCGGCAGAGCGGGGCAGCGACCCCTCCCGGGGGAGGGGGGGGGGGGGGGGGTGGTCCGCCGCCCCCGGGGAGCTTCCTCCCCCCACCACGCCGCGTTGGGACACCGTCCGAACCCCCGGGCTGCATGGTGCGGAGGGATGCAGGGGGGTGCGGAGGGATGCAGGGGGTGCGGAGCCCCAGGCGCCTTGCGTTTGGGTGGGGAAGTGCGAAGCCGCCTCGGTCCCCCCCGGGACAGAGGTGTCAACCGCTTCTTTGGGGCGGGGAGGGTTGGGGACATGGGGACTCGGTGCTGTCACCCGGCGCTGCCGAGCAACATCCCCCTCGGGGCGAGGTGAGACCCGCCGGCGGGGGGGGGTTGGCTGCGCTCGGTCCCTGTACAGCTGTTCCCGGGGGGGTTGGTGCCCTCTCGCCCCCCCCTCGCCCCCCAGCCGGGCTCCCGCGACGGCTCAGCCTCAAACTTTGCTCCCAGGAGGGAGGAAGAGGAGGAGAAGCAGCTCCGCGCTGCTGCCGCTCCTCCTGGCTCTGGGATTTCAAGTGTGTCCTCAACTTCCACCCCCCCC
>VZTO01016274.1:277490-320278 GCA_013400615.1 Syrrhaptes paradoxus | reverse complement strand
CACCCCCACCCCCGGCTCGTATTTTAAAGCAGCGATCCTGACAGCAGTACTATTATTGCACTTTATGTTTTAGTGGATGTTTGCTGTTGCTAGTTACAGCAACACTTATCATAAGACAGCAAGAAAAGAGTAGTCCCTGGTAATTAAAGTAATGAAATATTCATTTACTCTACCTTTTCAGTAGTCTCACAAATTAGGCTGCTACATTTAATGCCTGCACTGCCTCTGTTTTTATTATAATGGCAGCTTTCGCATCTGCAATTAGGACTAATTCTGACAGTTACAATTTCTGAGGGATGGTAAACAGTGAACGAGATGTGCAGCAGTGGTATTACACGTGAAAAGCCCTTGTCTCTTTAACCTTGTTGTTTTTTTTTCTCGCAGAGGTTACCTTTTCCCGATGGTGCAAAATCGACTTGACATAACTGTTCATCAGTTTCAGGGTTTTCCCTGGAGGTATTTGCATCAAATCAGCCCAGTCAAGCTTCAAGTTGAAATTGGCAGGCCAGAAACTGACAGGGTAGGGACTGGGAAAGAGACAGCTAAAGTGCAGGCAGCGAGCTGACAGCAGCGGCGGGCAGGCAGGGGGAGAGGGCTCAACACCCCCGGACCCCCCAAGGCCTCCCCCAGTTCCTCTTGGTCCCCCTCAGTCCCTCTCCAGTTCCCCTCTGTCCCCCCTAGTTCCCTCCTGGTTGCTTCCCAGTTCCCCTCAGTCCCCCTCCAGTTCCCCTCAGTTCCCCACAGACCCCCCCCAGTCCACCCCCACAGACCTCCTGGTTCTCCTCAGTCACCCCCAGTCCCCTTTGGTCACCCCCAGTCCCCCCATGGTGTCCCCCTTGGTCCCCCCCCGAGCTGTCGCAAAGGGACTGAACCCTGGGAGCTCGCCCCGGTACCAGGGTGGGGAGGTTGAGGGTTAAAAAAAAAAAAAAACATAAAGGGGGGAAAAAGATGTTGTAAAACAAAGAGAGAAGTGCAGAGCTGAAGTTGGTGTGGCTAACAAGCTTATTTTGCTGCGGTTCTTTGCGGAGTAGTGTCGTGTTTATGCGCCACGACTGTTAAGAGAAGTGACGGAGAAGGTTGTTAATACCAATGAAAACATATTTTGACCAGCTCCAGAAAAAAAAAAAAAACCAAAAACCCCACCCCAACCCAAAGAGACATTCATCTGGAAAGATAATTACATTAGAATCAAAACAAACATTTCCTTGAATATGTTATTTCATTTATTCTGTCATGGGGTGGAAGGGGGCTTCAGGTAGAATGATGTGAAAAATTAATTTTTAATAGATTATTGGGCAAACCGGCATAATTCCCTGTGACACTCCCCCACCCCACCAGAATTTTACTTCTTTGAAAATAATTCCAAATCTTACGTGGCATGGAAGGGAGCAGCCCAAGCAAGAAACGGGCAACACCATCAAACCCTTAAAGGTGAAAAAGAGCAAAAACTCTGTTACTTTTCCTGGGGAACAGAGCTGACAATATTTTTTTTCCCTTAGATATATATATATATGTGTGTAGTCTTTACCAGATGATTAAAAAATCCCTCTCACTTTCCCTACCAGCCTTGTGCTAAAGTAAGCCTTGCTTTCAAACAGTTTTTCAGCTGTGTGTGTGACAGGCATTGGCTGATCTGCTGATGCCCATTCGACAGGCACTGTTGAGCTAAAGTGGTGTGACGGCACAGTTTTGTTAAGCTGTGAACAAAGGGCTGGAGATGCCTCGCTGGCATCATCCATGTGCATATTGGCCTTGTCACAGTTTTGCTTGATTTAATGCTCTGTTTATTCCTAGATATTAGAACTTAAATTCCAAACAATATGTTTTCGTATACGACACACAAACTTTATTTTCAAAGCTTTTCGCTCCCGAGAACTACAGATCCATTTGTCTGTCCGATATCCATGCAGCAAACATTTCAAACGTAGCTCCCAGAAAAAAAAAAAATAGGTGGCCGGTAGCCTCTTAACTGTTATCCAGTTTAAAAAAAAATAATAAAAAAAAAAGGATTGCAGTTTTTAAAAAGTCTTAGAAGGTTAAAAGATTTATTTTCTTCTTTGATCATTTGTTGAGAGTTGTTATTTATTTCTACAGTGGATTTTCTTATAAGCTCCTAAGGAGAGGTTACCCCGTGTGCAGGCAGGGCATGCAGGATGGACTTTTCAAGTGCCATATCATCCCAGCGGTGTTGCTGTGATAAAAGCGGCGCTTTGCGAAATACCTGTAAGCGTAGTCAGAGGACTATTTGGCAGGCAGGAATAAAGCAAGCTGGGTTATGGCAGGTTGGTGGAAAGGAGCAGGAAACCGGATTAAGATTAAAATACATCTATGTATGTTCACGAGGTGGTCAGAACTTTGTGTCTCAGCAGTTCGTCAAGAGAAATCTTGAGCGTGTGGAGCTATATTTAGCTTCTCATTCTCTTTGAGAGATGCCGTAGGGCTTTATCTGTAGAAAGTTTTTTTTGCTTTTTTTTTTTGTTCTTTTTTTCTCCCCTTCTTCATCGCCTTTTTCAACTCTCTTCAGGTTTGCTGCGAGTGTTTGCTAAGAGATTAGTTAGGCAGCTTCCATGGCAGAGGTAGCCCTGGGAAGCAGCTTGTTGCTGGGAGGAATGCTCGGTAGGTCAGGGCGTGAAGATACAAGGAGCTGCCCAAGTGAGGCTGGGGATCAGGTATTTTCCTCTTTGTTTCCTCTATCAGAGCCCAAGTGCTTATGGAAAGGTTTGTGGTGAGACATCAAATCCCAGCAGGAGCACAGATGTTCCCACTTTTACAGGCTTCCCGATGAACATTTCAGCTTCAACAAGTTTCAGAAAGAAAAAGATATATTTATTTTTTTCCTTAGTAGATGCAGCATCTTTGATTGTGTAAAGATTGTATCTCTCCAGCCACTCAGGGTTCTTTGGTCCAAGGCACGATGCTTTCCTTGAGGGCTATAAGTAGGGGTGGGANCTTAGAAGGTTAAAAGATTTATTTTCTTCTTTGATCATTTGTTGAGAGTTGTTATTTATTTCTACAGTGGATTTTCTTATAAGCTCCTAAGGAGAGGTTACCCCGTGTGCAGGCAGGGCATGCAGGATGGACTTTTCAAGTGCCATATCATCCCAGCGGTGTTGCTGTGATAAAAGCGGCGCTTTGCGAAATACCTGTAAGCGTAGTCAGAGGACTATTTGGCAGGCAGGAATAAAGCAAGCTGGGTTATGGCAGGTTGGTGGAAAGGAGCAGGAAACCGGATTAAGATTAAAATACATCTATGTATGTTCATGAGGTGGTCAGAACTTTGTGTCTCAGCAGTTCGTCAAGAGAAATCTTGAGTGTGTGGAGCTATATTTAGCTTCTCATTCTCTTTGAGAGATACCGTAGGGCTTTATCTGTAGAAAGTTTTTTTTGCTTTTTTTTTTGTTCTTTTTTTCTCCCCTTCTTCATCGCCTTTTTCAACTCTCTTCAGGTTTGCTGCGAGTGTTTGCTAAGAGATTAGTTAGGCAGCTTCCATGGCAGAGGTAGCCCTGGGAAGCAGCTTGTTGCTGGGAGGAATGCTCGGTAGGTCAGGGCGTGAAGATACAAGGAGCTGCCCAAGTGAGGCTGGGGATCAGGTATTTTCCTCTTTGTTTCCTCTATCAGAGCCCAAGTGCTTATGGAAAGGTTTGTGGTGAGACATCAAATCCCAGCAGGAGCACAGATGTTCCCACTTTTACAGGCTTCCCGATGAACATTTCAGCTTCAACAAGTTTCAGAAAGAAAAAGATATATTTATTTTTTTCCTTAGTAGATGCAGCATCTTTGATTGTGTAAAGATTGTATCTCTCCAGCCACTCAGGGTTCTTTGGTCCAAGGCACGATGCTTTCCTTGAGGGCTATAAGTAGGGGTGGGAGGGGAGGGAAGGAGAAAGAGGAGAGAGCATCGAGCAAAATGAAAGTATTCCTTCTGCAAACAGTGCAAGTCTAGAGCCTAAATCTGAAATTGAATCTGCTGGGCAAAAACCTGTACAATCTTTCTACCTGCCCTCAGTCTGCTTCTTTTCAACGATGACAGTTTTACTCACCAAAATGAATGGGCTCGTTTTCTCCCAGTACCTTTTCTCAGCGCGCGTTTACATCGAGTACTTCAAACAGAGAGCTGGGTGATATATGGAGGGGGACAGCTTGCAGGGAATAAGCTTTAATGGTTAATTTTTGTATAGCTTTCTAAATGAAAGGGACTTAAAGTTCCTAGGAGTATAGATCACCAGCCCTTATGTGGTCTGTTCTCCTCGAGATGCACAAGAGGTTTACGTGCCGAAGTCCCCTAAGAGTTAATGGGAGTTATGCGTGTAAATCTCTTCTGCAGCGAGATAATCGACCCTTTCATGTGTGGATAGCTGGATTCTGACAAAAGTCACCTACCCAACAGTAGACTTGATGTCCTTCCCTCTTAACAAAGCCAGCAGGCCAGCAGATGAGACCAGGAACTCCCCAAGATGTCTCCAAACTGCAGTGACCGCCATGCCGCCTTGAGGGTAACATCATGGGAGCCAACCTTGTCCCTTTGGTCCAGTGTCCCTGTTTTGGTCAGCTGTGGGTGACACCACAGGTGGGGTGGTAATGGGGTAGCACATGTCCTGATGGGGCCTCTTGGCAAGTCCTAGTTGATGGAGACCTCTTGCTCCATGGGTTGTGCAGGCGATTGGGAGGGGGAGAGCTGCGGGAAGCATGAGTAACCTCATGTCCCTGTGCCCCATCCCAGCTGGACTGGGGGGTTTACAGCCCCGATGTGGGAGAACCCCAGCAGGACTGTCCCAGGATGCTGTCAGGGCACAGTGGTGGTGGCACCATGTCCCAAAGCCCAGGTGATGCTAGTGCCACACATCTGCTCCCTTCCCACTCCGGCGCAACCTAGGGCTTTGCCTCTGATGGGTACGGTCTCTGCAGGGATATATTTAACTTGGACGATCTGTCTGCCAGCCGTGAGTCAGATGGAGATCTGATGCCCCTGTAACGTGTAGCCGGTGCCACGGCACAGGCGTGTCAGTAACGATTCTTGGGTTTTGTGAGCCACGACTCTTTTTGCCATCACTGTTTCTTTCCATCACTTGCCTCCTCCTTCCTGAGAGTGATTGGAGTGAGTTGGGCAAGATGCAGAGTTGCCAGCCCTCAGCTCCCAGGCCTGGCAAAGCACAATCTGAAAAAAAAAAAACCAAAAAAAACCCTAAACCAACCAAAATCCTTACTCTGTGAGACTACCAGATTAAATCCAAGGGTTTCTACCAGCGGCAGTGTGGGAAAAGTCCATTGTTTGGTGATTATCGTATCATCAGCCCCGGCTGATAGTAGGATGCTCAAGGAAAAGACACTTTGGTTACAGTTGATTTTCAGATTCCAAAATGGTGCTGCAAAGTCTGTGCATGCCTAATTATATTTTATGCTAGGCTGTGCAATACAAAATGTATGCTGCAGCAATCAGGGAGTTAACAGTATCAATCAATTTGTAAACAGATGAAGTCACTCATTCCCAAACTGGTTTTCCAAAAACAATTACTAAATTACAATAGAAAAAAATTGTACAGTTACTGTATTTGTGTGCTGTGTTACAATCAACATACCAGGGAAACAAAACAATTTAATGCAGAAAAATCATCATTCATCTACATTATAATTGCTTCTTTTTCACATCTACAGGGCGGTTAATTAAAATTGTGATTAAATGCGGTCGCGCTGCCTAAGATGTCTTGCCCAAAACAGGTGGTACAGAATTTAAAAGTAAAAAAAATGTAATTAGCATTGGAAATTGAGAAATTGCCTGTAAGAATCAGTGTTAATTTCAGTCAGTGATGAGGTAATTTATAAATGAATGCAGCGGAGGCTGTGCAAATGCACAATTGCCTTCCTGCCTATTCTTAGCATTCTCAGCATGCAGGTGAAAATGTTTTCAAAATATTGAGGTAATTTGAAAATCAATCCGTGCATTCGGTATCTTTTTTTTTTTCCCCCCTTCTCTCCATTCTCAGCAAACGCTGAATAAATGCTGCCAGAGATGGCACAATGCATCAGTTTTCTGCACTTTTTGGGGGGGGAGCGATATTACATGTGTGTCGTGGCATCAGCTTAGAGTTTAACTAAACAAAATGTTTGGCTAAGATCCTTTTACAAAGGCCAAAAATATCGATTGAAGTCCCCGGTAATCCCGAATGTCTTCAGCTACGCTATGTGTTGAAACGATGCAGTATTAAAAAAAAAAAAAAAAGTAACAGCAACCTGCAGTGAGTTGAAATAGTGCAGCACAGATACCGCAAAATAAAAGAGATGCTAATATGGCATGGAAATCGTAATGACTTCTCGTTTAAAATTAGTACAGCAGACTAGAAAAGCTTCAGTAGTACCACTGCTTTCGGTAAAAAGTCTCTTTAAACGTGCCTTTCATATTTTATCCCACAACCATAAAAGAATTGCTAACTAGGTTATGCATACAGAGATTTTCCCTGAGATGAACTTTGTTTATCGGTATTTCGGTTGCTTTCTCTAAACTTCCAGCTCGCAAATGAGAAATGCTAATTCCTAATGAAAAAAAAAAAATACAACCTGCAGATAGAAAAAGCTAGAGGCAAACCTGACAACAAACAGATATTAAAGATTTAAAATCTTCTTGACAGTCACCAAAAAAAAAAAAAAAAAAGGAAAAAATCCCAGGCACACATTGCTGGAACTGACATTTCCATGATTTGAACAGTCCTTGTCCCCCTGCTCGACTCCACAGCCAGTCCTTGCTCAGTTATCCCCGTGTCTATTTAAAAATAACTCACACTTCTGATAACGTCGATTGCTGGGCTGGGCGATGTGAAGGCAGGTTGAATTTCTGACCGGGGACGTACAGGTGTTGGGATCAGGTTGCTGTAAAACCCTGAACGATAGCTTTTGGACGTAACGTGCTTTAATTAAAGCAAGCTGGTCTTTCTGCAGAGAGGCTGATTTAGCCACATAATTTAACTATTGAAGCCCTTACTATTAATTTTTCTTTGACATATAACTATGAACTTTTCTTCCGGCTGATACTTGAGGGTTTTTTGGGTTGTGGTTTGTTTTGTTTTGTTTTGTTTTGTTTTCCCTATGCGCTTCTAGGGGTGATTTTGATGCCATTATATTTGCTCCTACAAAAACCCCCATGAAGGGATTAGACCTAGGAAGGGACAAGGGCAAGGCCACGCCGTGCCAGTCTGTGCTGGACCGCTGCGATGCTGCGAGGAGGCTGCAGCACAGGCGGGTGGAGGATGCAGGTGGTACTGTGATGGGATGCTCTCCCAGCCCTGGCCCTGCTGGTACAGGGCTGGGGTAGGTGAGTGAAGCATCAAGTACCATGAGTGCTCTCCGGCAAGTCAATTAACCTCACTGTGCTCATTTTCCCTGTCTATGAGATGGGGAAATACTGCTGAAGTCATTCACAGGGCTTTTGCAGAGCTTCGTATCTCTAAAGCACTCTGCCATTCTCTGGGACTGGGGACAAGCAAGTCCCATTCGTTGTTTCGTCAGAGGGCAAGAGGATGCCAAGGAATTTGATAGAGAAAATGATGAATGTATGTTTCTAATAATCAAATTCTTGGAGTTTATTATACAACTGATGATTCTGATTTAGAAGACAATATTGCTTTTAACTGCCCCCCCCCCCCCCCAGTTTTCTGCCACTGAATGTAAAGAAGCAAATGGTAATCACTGAAGCAATGATGATTATTGACTGAAAGGTATTTTAAAATGTGGAGCTTAGCAAGCAGCTGCGCCGATGCATCTGAACTCCTTTATTTTAGTGTAGGGGGCTGTAAAAAAATATATCGAAATATTATCAAGCTGGCATAGGTGCCAGTCCTAACCTGGCTGCAGTCGATGGGAGTGCATGGGGGACTTCAGTGGGACGTGGATCAGAGCAGTCAGGTTTGATGCCTGTGGCTGGTTTTAGTGGAAAGCTGTAGGATCAAGCTCAGTTGGAAATTCAGCCTCAAACCAAGCATAAGTTTGGGCTTTTCCTTTCCTGTCTCAAGTGGATTCGAAGGAAAGCAGGAGATAGGTCCTGCCCTGCTGCCACACGTCAGTCCTCACCCCCAGTTACATTGGTGGAGGTTTTTTTTGGCCCCTTCCCATGAAGAAAGAGCAAATTCCATGAGAAACGTGAGCAGGATTTGGCCCCGAGCAGGCAGTGCTGCCGACTTGATAAACTGAGCCATGGCCATTGTAGCGGTGGGGAAGTGCAGTGAAGGAAAAGTAGCTTCGCGGGTTCCGAAAATAGAAAGGAAACATAAATATTTCTCCTTTACATGTCAGATTTCAATCACCTCTCAAAACAACCGAGCTTCTTGATTTAATTAATTACGGCTTTTTTTTTTTTCTTTTTTTTTTCATGTATGTGGATGTCTTCGGAAAGAGGAAAATGAAAATATCCTCTTTGTTTCCCTTTTGCAACTACCGGAGCTTTCCTCGAGTTTTAACTCTTCCTCCACCCCAGCACCCTCAACCTTCGGGGGGTTTTTTTTGTGGGGTTTTTTTGTTGTTGTTGTTTTCTTTTTTCTCTGCTCTTCTTATCACTTCTGTCCCATGGCAAGCCCCAAAGCCTGGAACATTTTGTAACGACTTATGTGACAAATTGTTAGGCTTTTATTCACGTCGGACATCTTTTGCCAGGATTGCTTGTTGTTTTTTCTGTTTGGCTGTGTCATGGGACCAAAGGTGGCTGCTTTTGTGCAGCATGTCAAATCTGGTTAACATGCAGCCATTTATCTTTAAAACCCACTCCTGCACAATGGCAGGGCTGTATCGGGCCACTCGTATGGGCTCTAAGCATCATATATATATATATAATTTTTTTTTCCCCTGTTCCATCCTCTCTATATGTATGGATGGATGTTGGGCTGAGGCACCGCAGTGAGCAGGTCATGCAGCAGATGAGATGTTTCATAATTTTGGGAACCTTTTCGAGACAAATTGTACAGTGCAAGTGTAGTGTAACTGAACTGCTGGTTGCCCAGTGGAGTGGAGAAAATCAGATACAGCACAGCCTGAAAGAAGGCAACGAGAATTCATATCTATGTATATACATGGCACTTTCTGAAGAATTCATATACAGAGAAAAACCCCGTTTATTCTGTTTTTCTCTTCTTGTATTTGTGTGGGGGGTGTGTGTATAAATGTGTTTATGCGCATGGTATATATTCATACCAATAATATGCCACGGGATATGGGAATAGTTGTGTGTGTGATGCATTTATATGCATAAGTGGTGGGTTTGTAGGTTAATGCCTGCTTGACTTCGTGTGTGTGTGTGTGTAAATGATGGAAAGGTGCTCAGCACGACAAAAAGATGAATTATCCTATAAATAAAATTCAAAAGCCCTCAAACTTTGCACCTTTGGGTGGTTTTTCTGATATTTAAGTCTGAAATGTTTTGGATGGAAACGATTTCCTTATAGATACAGGGATAATTATCAAATAAAGCTGGTAAAGAAATGGGAAAGTTTGATTCAACGAGGGCTGGCTGCAAAGTCTTGGTGCCTTTTGCAGTGGAAACATTGGAGATAGAGGGATTCAATTTTTTTTAATGATTTGCTGTGTTGTGTAATAATCATACATATAGTGCAGCGAGGTTACATGGAGGAACACCGCACTATGTACGGTTTGGGGTTTTTTTGTTTTTTTTTTTTTTGAGTAAAGGACCCAGGAGATTGCCTTTCACTTTGAAAACAATCCCTAATATCAGGAAAATGCTCTGTTTGTTTATGCGTACATAATGCAAGTTTGTCCGCCTGGGAACTGCAGCAAATGGGAGAAGTATGCATGGATTTCACAGGTAACAGGATTACGTGGGCACATAATTGATCCATTTGGAGAAAAAAATGACAGTGCTCTAAAGATGCCTAGGCTTTGGAGATGGAGTTTATGAAACAGGCATTTGTAAATTCAAAGGAATCAATATGTCAATTTTATTACATCTCAGGACCAGCTGGGCATTAAAGGAACAGTAGCCTTTTTAAAATTGCAGCTGCGTATTCTCGCATTGTGTACCTTTCTTAGAAGGCTTTGAATTTTAGAAAATATACTTCTACCAGTGCTTTGCGCCTTTTCAGTGACCGGTTTGCACAGACAAAAAAAAAAAAGACCAAAAAAAAATTTACATTGTGTCAGTTTTCCTCTTAAGCCGTGGTTGGTAAAACCTGCCCGGCTTCAATTATACTGTGCAAAAAATCTTACTAATAAATATATACATGGAAGGAGACTAATGCCTGTTCGTATCCCCAATGTTGAAAAAAATATTTGAGATTTTGAACCAAGGAGTCAGCACATGTTGCAGAGGGAGCATCATAACATGAAATACCTGAAAGGGTGCATTAACGACCCTACATGAAATGTGGTCTGAATCATTGCAAAAAATATCTTCCCTTTCCTTCTCACTGGATTTTAAACCCTCAGATGATTAAATTTAATGCAAAACTTAGTTTTTTCTAAGGGACGGCAGTCTTCAGTTGTCCCGACTTCAAAATGCAACTTTTCATACAAATTTGCAAAGTGAAGCGTGGAGGGAGATGCTGCGTGGAATTTGGGTTGCAGTGATGGTCACTGCTCATAGGACAACTCTAGAAGTTTGACCCATCTGAAAACATACTTTAAAATATTCAAGTTTTTGGGTCCCAAGAAGGAGATATCTAGAACCAATGGCCACTGCTCCCTGGGACTTCTCTCTCTTCCCAGCTTCCCCAGCTTTATCATGATCCTCTCTGATCTTCTATAGTGCTCCTTCAGCTCCTTTTGCACAGTTTCTTTCTCTTTGAGCTCACACTTTTCAGGCCAGCCTGGCTACAGACAAGGTCTCTGTACAGTACTCCAACCTGCCCAGTAATTCTATTCTTTCATACTTGAGGATCTCTACTTTCCATAAGGTATGGTTACAGCATTTCTCCACTTGTCTGCTAATATTTAACCATGTAAATACGCTTTGGATAGTGTGAGATCACAACATAAATAGGCTTATTACATTAGCGAGTAGCATATAAAATAGGTAGACCACTTTCTGTGATCTGTGTGTGTATATTCTACTATAGCTTTTCTCCCCTAAACATGAGTATGAACTGAATATGAAAGAACAAAAAGACCAGTTTGCCCCCAAAGAGGATGGAAGAGCAGACACACTACTTCAGTAGTGTTTTACTGTCATAGACTTAGCATGAATTAAAATTTTGTTCTGCAATTATATACTTTCAAAACATTTTTTTAGAATATTCCTGTGCTAAGGAAGATGCGGAAAAACAGGTTTTGAGTGTTTTCATAGAAATTTGTGGCATTGTAGAAAATAAACATGACCTTCTGCCAAGCAGTGATGCTCAGACTGCTGCAAACACACATAAATGAAGTTGAGAGAAACCATATAAACTCAACAGATTAAAGCTTGCAAAACTTTAGCAGTAAGACTTCCTTTCAGCATATTTTTGCCCATGTGCTTAGGTGTGAGTGGTATGATGCACAAACCTTGTTTATCTCAGCATCCTCCACCAGTGATGAGATGGTGAGATGAGCCTAGCTCTAACTAGTCTAAATTAACATTTTCCAAGCCCCACAGCAATCTTCACTTAAAAGATGCCATCCCATTCCATGCTTGCTAGAGGAACGCTATATGAACATGAGTCAACAGAGGTAAGAAGAGTTGAAGTGAGTCAGCTGGAACTAAAAACCCAGAATGAATAAAACCAGAGGTCATATTCTGATCCTGGTTACCTTTGCATAGTCCCAGAGCCACTCTGTGATTAACCTTTACATTTTGCCAGTTCTTTGAATCTAATTCTAGAAGTACAAACAAAGCCTCCCAAAGATAAGGTGGAAAAAATGGCAAAACGAAACCCCGCCATCGATCTGATTCATGGTTCTTCCACTGAGATCATAACAGCTTCTTCAGAGACTTTTACAATCTCTATAGAAGTGCAGGAGGCACTGCCAATATCTGCAGATCATTGGCATGATAGACCGTAACGGCTTCTTCAGAGCCGTTCTGGTCTATCGTGTCAATGCGTACTTAGGGAGTCCTCAATGCATGGATCATTGACACGGTACTACATAACGGCTCCTTAGAAGCCATTACCGGGTATCAAGTCAATGCATACTTAGGGAGCCCTTAATGCACGGACCCACGCAAGTTGACTTGCTCTGAATACTAACAACCCTGTGGAAGAGTAGTTACTGCGGATGGCGTTGAGGGAGATTGTTAATACCCTCTTGCAAGGGCTTTGACTGGTGCATCATGCTCCCAATGCCTTGATGGAAGAGGGAAGGATGCTCCCAGGGTGCGAGAGTCTGAACTCTGTGAACTTTCCCTCCTCTGCCAATACCATTTTTGTTTCATAAAATATGTAAAAAAACCCCAAAACGCTCTCAATTTGAGATAGGAAAGCCAAGGGGCAGCCCAGGATGAAACATTTAGAAATAGAACATAAAACCTTGAGAATAAGTGGTTGGGATGGAGATGCTGGCAAACCCTTACACATGGAGTAAGAGCCCTGTGTATTTTAGCCCTCTCGAGTACTTTGCTGTAGTTATCAAAAATACAATGATCCCCGCAAGATGCTCAGCATCAAGCTCGTGAAAACGACCCTCTCAAAGGAGAAATGCTTTGTTAAATATCCCATCATCCAGCGAGGAGTTTGTCTGGATTTGTTGACCTGCTCCCCTGGGGACCATCAACCAAGACTTTCCAAATTGTCACCGCGCCTCTGCTTCGACCTGCAAAGGCGCATCCCCTTTGTTTGGCTTCCCGCAGCCAAGATCTCCCTGTGTCGAGTTAAAAACTGCTTCTAGTTTGCTGTTGTTGATATTTTTTCTTTTGTGTTCTGCTTACTGACTGACATCTGCTATCATGCTAAGCAGGTGTTCCTGTGTAAACGAACGTGCCCTGTTTGTGTTTCGCCATCCTCGCTACTGCGCACCCAAATGAGCAGCATGATTAAGAATCCTGTAAATTTTTGAAAGGAAACGGATGGCTGCCCTACTAGAACATAATTACACCGTTCCAACATCCGCAGCTCGCTGCTGCAGCCGAGTTGGAGAACAGCAGAAATTAATAATATATAATAGCATCATTCTCGTAATTTATAAATGAAATAAAGTAGAGAGAGGAGATTCTGCTGATATGCATTTTCTTCTTAATTCTAAAAGACAAAGTATAGATTAGAATTTTACTGGGGTGAAACCTGGCCAGCAATATCACACTAGTTGCAAGAGCAGGACCTGATTCATGAGAGGGATTTTGCTTAGGGAAAAGAGTTAATATCTTTTATTGAAGTAGGGCAAAAAAATGAGTATACAAAGTCCTCTCAAGGCAACCCCCGATGAAGGGAGGCTAGGAAGCCTCCACAGATCCTGTACCTAGTTCTTAGCTTCATTCATTTGTAGGTATTGCAGGAAGACTTTGCGGCATGCTGCATTTTTTTTCCCCTGGCTAAAACAATACATGATCACAGGTCAACCCCTCAGAGAGGAGAGAGGATTAATCAGTTAAAGATGTTGTCTAATCTCCTATTTTTATTGAAAAACAGCAATGTTTTCAAAAACAATATTTTGAGCTCCAGAGATGTGCCAAAAGGAGCTGTACTGCGAATCACCACTCCAGTCAAGCCTTGGAGTTGGTGCTCTAATTACACCTCTCAACCCTGATGAAAAAAAATGATACCACTTTCTGAAGATGAAGACATTACTTGCAAAGACTAAGAAGTATGACCTTTTTTTTTTTCCATTGCATATGAACAGTCAAGTTAGTTAAATGCTTTTTATTTTTCTTCTGTAGCTACCCAGATGTACCCATGTGGGTGATGGCCCAGCTGATTTATACTTTTACTTGGATAAACTCAAACAGGAGCATTACCAAAAAACTGCAACAGTGTTTACTTACAGGTTAATTATGGACATTTTTGTAGATTTTGACACTGTAAAACTCTAAAGAATGATAACTACTTTGATGGAAAGGTCAGCACAGATTCCCCAAGCCTAACCCAGAGAGCACGAAGGTACAGAGTGAGCCCAGAGAACTGCTTCTCTTCTAAATAATGGATATGCTTGAGTTGTGTTCTTCTAAAGGGCTCCCTTAATAATTTGTTGCTGAGAAAATATGTGCATATCCAGATTTATTTCATTAACAGGTATTTATTTAAGTGGGCTGTGCTGTATTTAAATCTCTGAATAGTTTCCATTACTTCCTCAGCTCACTTAACTTCAAGTTGACTAATTTTAATAAGGCTAAGGTGCCTAGGGTCTTATTGAGTGTTCGGTTTGATCAATATGGCTAAATTAAAATACTGCAAAATATAAGCAAATGTACTCTTAACAACTCAGTGAAAAATGTGGAGTGCACCAAACATTGATTAGTGCTCCACAGACATTAATTGGTTGTTTTAAATACACTAATACTGCTCAGAAATGGCACCTACCTCCATGCAGTCTGGGCATCACGGACCGTATCCTGCCCACCTACCCTCGCCCACCCCCTTGGCTTTCCTGGCATCTGAAGCCAGAATTTAGCTCTGTATCATGCAGAACCAGTTTTGCATACCCCGGTCTCACAAGCAGCCCTCCTGGTCCAGATTTGGACCTTTCCAGGAGAGACAGCATCCCAGTAGGGCTCGCAGAGCAAGCCAGGATCACACCTCAGGGAAGCAGAAAGAGGACAGTTGCGATTATTTGCACGAGTGAAGACTATTTATATAATCATATTCATTATGAATTTGGGGCTATACATCAATTTTATACATGTATTTTTAAGACAGGCACAGACTCTCAGGGTAGTGGTTATACGTACAAGAAGATATTCGTTTTTGCCCTCCTGTAACACCACAATATTATTGTCATAAAAGATTAATGTCAACCCCTACCTGGTATTAAATTGCTTTCGGTAGCCCTTGTATTCATGTCTTTCTGCACAAGACAAAACCACTTTTAAAGTAACTACATGCATCTTCAACTCGAATTACTGCTATTACTGGATTACAATTTATTTTTCAAATACCTTAGTTCTTATAGTAGGTATTTTTTCCCATGGATATGATGTTCCGGATAAGAATATGGTACCAGGAACTTCATTTTAAAGCAGCAAAAAAATCATACTTTAGAAAACAGGGTCTTAGCATGGACCTGTTGATAGATGTAGCACATATTAATCATACAATTTTTTTTCATATTCCCACAAAAAGCTGTATTTTCCACATATTCAAAATAATTTGTTTTGCTTCGTTTCTCTTTCCCTTCCTTTTTTTTTGGTTAGCACAAGTATGAGATGATCATACTTTGACATCCAGTGCTTGCAAAGACAGTTTTTAATTATTTCTAAAAATATGACAATAACTCCTTAGCAACAATACTTTTATAAGATTTTAGATGATTTCTGATCTCTTTTTTGGTTTTTCAGTAGTTTTTCCCTCTACCTGTAGTGTGATCTTTCTGCTTATCTTTACTCTCCTTGGTAAGTGATATTCGCTGTAGCAGTTCTTCCTTTCCTTGACACCGTCATTTCCTAGGTGGCCAAAAAATAATAATTTCACACCAGGTAAATCAGCAGTGTGTGTGTATGCCTCTAAGAAAGAAAGAAAGAAAGAAAAGAAAGAAATAGACAGGAGGGAGTTTGTATATTAAAACTAAAAAAGCAACTTGAAGGCAAATGCAGCGACATTTAGGAGAAGTAAATCCTGTGAAGATGAAGTCAAATATGAAAAGCATTTCTCTAGTTTAAACTGACCAAATAGAGCTATAAACAGCAGAAAATATTTGAAGTTCCCCTTTTTTAAATTAAAGCCGGAGTTTTAACTTCTTCTTCAATACAACAAGTAGAGCACACTGTGCAAAAACAATTTGTAAGTCTTCTTGACTTTTCATTTGTAGCTATGCCAAAAAAAATGCTTAGGGGTTTCTTTTTTTTTGTTGTTTTTTTTTATTATTTAGCTTTGGTGCCTGACAACCTTGATTTTTTCCAGTGTTTTACATGTTTAGAGTTTTTAATATCAAAGGTATGGCTCTCTGTAAACAAGTGTTAAGTTTACCAAGGCAGCTTCACTTACGCTCTTCCCTTGTAATCAGATGTGAAAATTACACCCTCCCTTTTGGCTACATGATAATTACACATTTCACCATACAAAGAATTGTCTCTGTTTCAGTTGCTGGAATGAAACAGCAAAGACAAGCAGGAAAATATATTATTATATTAAAGATCAGTGCTGTAGCTGTTTTTAGTAAAAGTGAAGTTTGTAATCACAACTATGATCAAGATACTTTGGGATTTCCATATACACATATATATGAGAGAGGGAGAGCGGTTAAAAATAAAATGAACCTTAGGTACCTCAGCAGAGAGAGAGAAACTTAACCCATGCACCAAGGGCAGGCAACCAGCCTACTCCCTGCTTAAATCTCACCAAAGCTCGGTTTTGAGGTTGAATTTTATGCCGAAAGCATAATTTATGGGAAACTAGCAAAGTTTTTTCATCTTTGTCTTGTTTTTCTCCTTTTTCTTTCTCCTGGCTATTCTCTTTCACTTACCTAGAAACTTATCCTGGATTGCTTGTGCATCTATCCGTTTCCTTGCAAACGCTGGGTGCAGAAAGACTTCAGAATTAAGCATTGCTCGGAAAGAGCTGTGGGAAAAAAATTACATATGCAGCAAAACATGTCAAGAGTTCTGTTTTGACAGTTTCATGACCAAGCCAAAAAATATACATTTTTTTTTTGTACCTGGCGCAGTTTCACAAAAATGTCCCTTCAGGGAATAGTCATTTTTTGTCAGAATCAACTGTTTATTTACTTAAAAATCTAAAAGTTTTGCCTTCCATTTGAGGCAGAGTTGTTGAAGGTTAAAGTTCAACATCAGCTCGTTGCATTGCTTTCATCGTAAAAGCATGGTTTATGTCATGAAAAAGAGATAAAAGCATTAGAGTGGACACAGGACAAAATAAAAAACTCCATGTATTTTAGAACCAGAGCAGGTGAGGTTCATCAGGTCTCTCATTACGCATCTGCAGCCATGTCCTGGCCAGCTTGCAAGCGATGGGCGACCACTTTGACCTGCCACCACCATGGCTGAACGTGGTAGCGATGGTTGGGGTTGGGAATAATGGGTTTATCCAACCAAGTCAAAGCCCGGTAGGGTGTTGATGGTGAAATTGGTGTTGAGACTCTTGCTGTTGCCCATGGAGATGTTCATGGCAGGCAGGGCTTTGAACGTCCGTCCTTGTCCGTGTCTTGCTGGGCTTGGAGGGGCCACCCACCGCTGCACCCCATCCAGTGCACACTGTGGGAAGAAGTAGCCCAAGGCTGATGTAGTCGTGTCCTACTCCAGGAGTGCCGTCTTTAGTGTTTCTGTGTCAAAATGCTCTCTAAATGTCCTGCAAATGTGCAGGGCGTGAGGCTGGGGGAGTCTGGGGGACCCCGTACCCATGTGTGGCACTGTGCCACAGTCATAGAATCACGGAATCATAGAATCATAGGATGATTTAGGTTGGAAAAGACTTTTAAGATCATTGACTCCAACTGTTAACCCAACACTGCCAAGTCCACTACTAAACCATGTCCCAAAGTGCCACATCTGCACATCTTTTAGATACCTCCAGGGATGGTGACTCCCAACACTTCCCTGGGCAGCCTGCTCCAATGTTTGACAACCCTTTAGGTGAAGAAATTTTTCCTGATATCCGATCTCAACCTCCCCTGGTGCAACTTTGAGATATTTCCTCTCATCCTAGGTCCCTCCTGCCTGCCCTGCCTGAAGGTCAGGGGAATATTCCTGACATCACAGCAACAGGAGAAGATGTAAGGACTTTTAAATCAATGGAATTGTACCAATAAAGTAGAGTCAGGTCTCCCACCCTGAAACTAAGATTTCCCAGGGTAAAACTTAGTGTTCTCAGCAGAGAGGTGATTTTTTTTAATTCATTCTTACCTTTATCTGTGTATGTATGCAAAAAAAAAATTAATATCTTGTCTACAATCAGTATATAAGATTTCACAGTTAACACAAATGCACTGTGTCAGATGCTCTTTTGCATATATATGTAACTTCTCCACAGCTCCAAACTGTCGGGACTGGCAGGCTGACCTTTCACACTGGCTACTGGCCATGTTCAGTGAATAATTTTGAAACAATTTTTTTACTAGGATTTTTAACATAACTATTTATTTGGGGAAGCAATTTGCATAAGGGAAAAAAAAACCTCAAATGTAAATACAGATTTCCCCAGAAGATTAAAAATAGTCCAAAACTAATAGCCTGATCTAATTCACATAGTGATCATCATGTAACGTATTCACTGGGTGTAATCCTGCCCTTGCGGAGTCTCTCTGAAGTCAGGGACTGGATATACCTGTCTGAATTGGAGTTTATCCTTCATATCCCAGCTACAGCAGGGGAACAGCTTTTGTCTCTATGGTGAATAATATTTTGCAAATTAGACCTCATTTAAAAGAAAAAAAAAAGCAATATATAAGGTGGGGAGGGAGTCTCTCCTGACTCACACTCACGGGGTGGAGGTCACAGTCGGAGCGGCTCTGGTAGGAAAGAATCAAGCACTGTCCCAAAAAATAACATGAAAACTCTGACTCAAACTGACAAAAAGGGAGTTGATCAGAGATAAGGACAGCCCTTTGTCCCTACCCAGCCTTCTCATTAGTGTGCCAGTTAAAGGTATTCCTCCATCCTCCTTAACTTTACTTTTTTCCTGTTGTATTTGTTGTTTGCTCCTTTTTTTTTCAGAGGCTGTGTGTTTCTCTTGACTAACAAGTCAATGCTGCATCCAACCCCAGGCTGACCTCTGTAGGGTTATCATTGGCCTAAAATGGCCAGGACTGAGCCCAAATTGGGATGCGGGACAGTCAGGGTGTGGGGACGTGGAATGAGGTCCTCCTGTGCCCCAGCTCCTCTCCAGGCTCCCCAGCACTGTGGGAAAAGTTCTGTCCTGACTTCTGCCGCTGTGCTTAGAGATGGCATCTCCCTGGCCTCTGCGGCTTTTTAAACTGAGCAGAGACTACTGGCAGCCCAGCTTTTGAGATGGTGAAAGAGAATATTGCCTATTGCCACAACAACGAGCTAGGAAATATTTACAGCAACCCCTCTCCTCTACCTGGGGAATTTCTTCCCGGGTGACGGAATGAAGTAACATCTGATTTTTTTTTTTCCCCCAATGCAAATTAAAAAAGAAAACCCCCCAAACCCCCAAAAAGTTGTTAGTCGGGGCAGCAATACCTCTTCCACCAACACGCAGATATGATATAGCTTTAATTTGTATTCATCTTGTCCACTGGGGCTAGAAGATGGAGGAGCTATTATGAAACCTTTTTTTTTTTCTTTTTCTTTTTTGAATTTGCTTTATTCACTGTTTACTATGCCGGGCTGACATGATATGATTTGTGCATTGCGGGGTCACAACAAGCTACTTGCAGGACAATTTGCTGAATCAAGAGGGTGATTGTGTCTGGTGCCAGTCAGTCGCAATTAGGGCCAGGATCAGGGAGGCCCAGAGCTTGTGTATCGTCTTGGGCAAACCTCATAGAAATCAGCTCACCTGAAACTAATTGTCACAACAGAGACCTTATGCAAATGAGCCCTAGGGTTAGCGTGGGAAAAGAAAAACTGTCGCAAAGATAGGTGACCTGCTGAGCAGGGGGTCTGTTGCTGGGGAAATCTTTGTTCAATGAGTTAAAAAAATGTTCGCATTGTTCCGAATCCAAGAAAAACGGAGCAGAATCCTCTCCCTAAGAAAGCGTGGCGAGCACACTCATCTGAAAGTCCAATAAAGTGGCAGCCAGCTTTCGAGCCGGTAATAAATTGGAAGTCTTTATTCTTTATAAGGGCTGCAGCAGAAAAATGATTTTCCTTTGCAAAGGGGCCTTTAAACTTGAGCTGCTCGCAGTTAGGCAGAGCTTAAAACTTCACAGTCTGTCGAAGCTTTCGCCTGCCTAACCTGTTGGATCCCAGCAGATTTCCCGACCTGAGGTTTTAGCAGCTGGGAAAAAAAAAAAATCCCTCCCTCTAGCTCCTGGAGGTGCTTTTTTGGAAGGTCTGGCTCTTGTACAGCAGCGAGCCGTTGGGTTTGGAGGGCAGGAAGAAATAGGGAGCAGATCCGGGGAGTTTCTCCCATAGAAATCTCCAGGGATGTCCAAAGGTCTCCAAGTTCCAACGTCTCCTCTGTCCGTGCCTTGTCGAGTGGTGCCCGCCAGCGAGACGGGAAGGTTCGAGTGTTGGAAACATAATCGTGAATTAAGCGTATTTAACGACAGGCTCATTGACGTCTGCATGCGAAAACGGCTGTTTCTGACATGCTTCCCCCTCTCCCTTTTTTCTCCTCTGCCTCCAACCCAGGCAGAGAAAAGCATAATTTTCAGCGAGCGCATTACACAACATTTGTCTTGTTCACTCCTTCCTCTTTAACAATTTTTATGGGGGTTGCTCAACACGTTCTAAAATAGGAATGGAGACGATATAATAAAGTGCTGAACGGATGATATACGCGGCAGTTTACGCTGTCAATGGCAAATTCAAAAAGAAAGGGATGCAACACGCTCCAAGTGAAGAAATGTAAGCCCGTGCCCTATAAGCACATAGAGCGAGAGGCAGCCAGGGTATTTTTGCACGTTAAGGCTTTTCCAAAGAGGTTGACGGGGACAGAGGCGAGATTAATTGCACTAAAAGATACTGGACAAATTTCAGAGAGACGAGCTGCTTTGTGCTATCGTCAGAGGCGAAAGATTAGTTATTTTGTTTGGTTAATAATTAGAGCTGCACTTTTGGTGGTGCTGCTTTAAAGGGGTGAAATGTAGATGGTATCAGAGCAGCAAGTTGGGAAATTAACTTCCTACTCACCAAACATCATGAAATAAGGATGGCTTAAAAGTAATGCAGATTAATCACCAACTTTTTCTTTTTCTTTTTTTTTTTTTTTTTGATCTCTTTTGTCCCTTTACCACTGTCTGAAATAATTTCCACAAATAGGAGACGTTTCACAGTGGGTATGAAGTGCTCAGCTTTCACTCATCAAACTTTAATCGGAACTGCATTTTAGTTTTTGAATAAAGAACACTTAAAAAATTTAGATGCAAATTATTTTGCATTATTCATGCTCTAAGTGTCCTTGTAGATTTAAACACTTCTGAGGCCACCTTGATTCAAGTAATTACCTAGGCCCTCACTGCTCCATCATGAATAAGGTATTTTGTACAAGTAAAGTATGCACCCGATGAGCTTTTAAAGTGGCTTTACACTGAACTTGTGTATTGCTTCTCGTGCATGAGCGGCTCGAACATGCGTCGCAATCTGTCTCAGGTGGGAAATCCTGGCAGAGCATCCATGAGTGACGGAAGGAAGCCTCCTCCAGCCTCGGCGCACACTCTTTGTCTTTGCAGAAGAATCTCTAAAGTGCTTCTCTTTGCTTGAGTCTTGTGGATTCACGGAAAAGTCTGAGGAAGCAAGAGCAGGGAAAGAAATGACAGTCATCTTTTGCACTTAACCCTTCGTTTCCCATCCTCGGCCCCCCCCTTCGCCTGCTGCCTGCACTCAGCCTACTTAAGGCATTCGCATAAGATAATGTAAGTCTTTCGACTTTTATGTAGCATTGTACATCTGCCTCCCCATCTGTCTGCCCAGCCTCCCTCCTGTACCAGTGCTAGGTACCACCTGAGCAGGATTTTTCACACCATAAAGCCAACCCAGCACCAACCATTACGGCTGAGATCTTCTCCCAACAGCAGTGGCTATCAGAGGGCAAGCTCAATGTATATCTACACGTATATCATCAGCAAAATGAGCTTGCAAGAGTTAAATCCAATTGGCTGGATCTCGTAGTTGGCGTTTGTTGCAAAGTGCCCATGTTTTTTTTCTTTTCCAGCTACATTGCTTTGAAGAATTATAGGAATTTTATGATGTGCTATTGGAGTTCCACTGGCAGAGATTACAGTAAAGGGGTTAAAGTTGGTTTACGTTAAAAAAAATTATGCAGAAACCAATAAAAATAAACACACTCCAGTAGACTAAACTTGCTGGGCTTTTAGTTTTAGCTTAACAATAGAAGTTTAGACGAAATCCAACATTGCAGCTTTTAGAAAATTAGTTGACACTCACAGTTGATCATCTTTACTACACAGCGGTATAATTAATATTTAAACATTCTAATAATGCAGCTTGCTTTGCATGCACTTTTCAGCCCCACAACAGTATATTTTATCAGGAATACTGCTAGCATTTTCTTAGGTAATGTCATTTTTTAAAGTTATATTTAAAATAAGATATCGGCTCCTCGCTCAGTGCAAAAAAAACATCAATAGGCCAACGGGCAGGTTTCATACGTCAGTGTGTCTTTACCAAAGACAATAGAAAATATATAAGCTGCTACTTCATTGCCATCATCATAAAATAAGTATATCCAGAGACTATCGGTTTAGAAAACTGTCTCGAGTTGTTCATTTTTCTTCACGGTATCTATAATAAGAGGAACTTTTAATATTTAGATGCAGAGCAAAAAATCAGGCAGTGACCCACAGATCTGTGAAATACTGCACCTCTGCCACCCACTCATTCAGAGACAGAGAGCTTCTAATAAAGAAGTCATGCAAGTTAAAAAGAAAAAAAAAAAAAAGAAAAAAAGTCAAGCAGGGAGTTTTCACATGGGTGTTGTCAGGGTTAAGGCTTCTGCCTGCCTGGCAATTTAGTAAAATGGCCAGAAATTGACCACATGGAAAAGGACTGTGCTGGTTTATTTACTTAGGAGAGCCCTCTTCCTCCTGCAGTTGAGGTGGGAAGGAAAAGTTGTTTCAGGTGCTTTGCTCATCAGCTTAATCCTCCTGATTAGTGCAAGGTGGCCTTCATTCCCCATTTTATAACTTCTAGCAAGAGAGGTAGGGCTTTTCTGAACCCATTTGGATTCTTCTCGGGTGTTTTTCTGCAGCCTTTCACATGCGTGGGTCCTCCTGATGCCAGCCAGAGGGTTGGCGCTTGTGTGGTTATTATTAACCACCATGGATGTGTGGGTACCACTGTCAAAAGCCATCCCAATGGCTCCTTTGGGCTGATCGAGGAGAGGGAAAAAAAAAAAAAGAAAAAAAGAAAATACAGAGGCAGATCTTCCACACCCCTTTTGGCTGCTGTGTGATGCTGAGAGGCTCTCCTGAGTTTCCCAGCTGGAGAAAACATCCTGCAAAGTGAGTTCCTTGGGCAGCTCCCTGCCTTGGAGGTATTTAGTAGTTTGCCCAGGGGGGTATTTTATTTTTTTTTTCCCAGGAGGTGGGATTTGGGGATCACAGCATCAGGCGGGGCTGCAGTGGGTTGCAAAGGTGCGTGAAGCTGAACTGAGAATCCGGCCCTGGGTTTTGTCACGTTTCATTGCAAGTTTGAAAGCAGGCCCATTTCTATTAATACTGTTAATAAAAGGCATATGTTTTGTCAAGCAAAACCGCTCTTTCATTAAAAAGGAGCATAATTTCATGGGGGTTTTTTATGTTCATGCAAAAATAGCCATTTCCCCAACATGTCCCGAAAAGCCAAGTTGCAGAGTGTGTGTGTGCAAAATTTCACCAAACCACAAATATTTTCATGCCAAATACCACTCAATGAAAATTCTCGGTGTCTCACCACTTTAAGCTAGTCCTAGGGCCTCAGCTTAATTGCCTGGGAGGCAATGGGAGTTTTTAATTTACTTGAAAAGTAGCAGGAACGGGCTTTAAAAAAATTTGTGTGCTCAACGACTGTATGACTGACGCCCTGAGATCCATAGCATGTGTGAAAATAGATTGCATATTGCTGGGAGCTTCCTCCGGGCTCTGCCGTAGATTGCCTTACATCACGTGCGCCTGCAAAGAATTTGGGGCTCAGGTTTGGATGGAAGGCGACGCAACGTGTCGAACAAAGTCGCCTTGTGCTGGCAAAGGGCGCGTGGGAGCGGCCGTGCCACGTGCGTGCCATCCGTCCATAGGGCAGGGGTGGGAGTGGGAGTTTTAAGGAAACAGATAAAGAACAGAATAGAAAGAGCTTAAAAGTAGGGCTATAACTTCCAGCCTTTCTTGTGTTGTGACCAATGCGTGTAGTTAAGGGTCAGGGCTGCTCCAACTCTTACTTTTCAAGGAAGAGTAATGCTAGGAGATGCTGCAATAGAAATATTTGTCTTTGAGTTGGGAGCAAACCATCTCCCGCGGTTGGGCGTGCTCCTTCTTTATCAGGTTTTGTTCAGGAGGGCGGTTACGCACACCTTGGCTGCAGAGAACGAAAAGAGCGTGATCTATTTTAAACCTGCTGCTGAGGTGGTAAAGAAAAGATAAGTTGAAACCTAGCTGCTGTGTCGTGTGTGTGTGACAGATACGTCCAGGAATGGATAAAATTAAAAGCATTTTTCATATGCTAATAGCAACCTGGACGAGTAAAAAAACACAGGGGACGGAACAGCAAAGTCGAGAGGTTTCTATCACAAGCATATTTCTCCCATTACTTAAATTATAGGACTTCTTTCCCCAAACTGATATGCATACTTTTACTGTGCCTAAAAGAAAATCCTGTAGTAGAGTTCGATTTCACTGTCAACCTTATGGCAGCCATGTGGGAGTGAGATTATGGGACATGTGGAACAAAAGTCTTCCAGCCAGAGGAGGCCTTCTGAGCATAATGATTCTTATTTAAATTAGTCTATGTTTTATTACTCAGTTGGGGAGGGGAGAAGGAAACCAAGGAAAAGAATATTTCTTTAAAACTGCGGTCACCTGAATTGTAGCTGAAGAGAAATTAAGTAGTTTTCAGCCTGTAAAATGGACAAACATTTTCATATCATAAAAATAATTTCAAGCAATCCTAATTTTTTTGGTTTTCTTAAAATTTTACATTTAAACTTGTTTTTTCCTGTTGGCTTGCCTGCCGATTCATTTGTAAATGTGCTTTAAATTCCTTTGTATATTACAATGAATGCCACCTCTTTAAACGCTCTTAGTAATTTAGCGAACTTCTTTGCCAGTGGGTGAAAGTACAGTATTGTACGTGCATAAGAAAAGGTACATTCATTATGCTTCACGTATGAAAAGGTATATTAGGAACGGTTTTGCTTAAAGTGGAGGGGTGAATGGAGGAGCCCCTGATCCATCATAGGGCTTTTGCATGTGTGAGAATGTGTCTCTGTGAACCCAACTGTCCAGAAACTCTGGTTGGGAACCTACTGGCAAATGTGTGCCTGTGAAACCTGAGAAGATTTATAACAAGTAGGTAATCATTTCAGGCCTAGGCGAGGGGAGCGGGAACTAAAAGCTCACACTGAGGCCAAACAGGAGTTTTAGCGAGGGAGAAAACTCAGAGGGAGAAAACTTCTCCATCTTCCGTGATGGTTGTCACAAGGTGCTGTGATGGGAAAAGGGTTGTGCAAGGAGTAGGCTTGGGATCCTCTTGGGATTTTTTTAAAGTGTGTTTTGGGGTCAGCGCTGATCCCCGAAGTTTGCCACATGGCTAGTTTGTGATGTGGAATAGGCAGACGGGCATAAATGAGGTGACCCCAGGAGTGTGGTCTTGCACTCCTTCCTACCTCCTTTACTCAGCTGGGGTTGCTCCTGGCTCTCTCAGCATAAAGGGGAAGGTTCAGTTAGTGGCATTTTTCTTGAGGTGAGAAGTGGATTGTGTGCTTCGATGATGTCTTTGAGCAACCTGGTCTAGTGGAGGGTGTCCCTGCCCATGGCAGGGGGTTGCAACTCGATGGTCTTTAAGGTCACTTCCAACCCAAACAATTCCATGATTTGATGGAAGGTAAAGGAAGGGAGTGTTGGGGCATGGCCAGGAAGGGACAACACCCCTGTGTGCAAGGCCACGGTGGGCCAAATCCTGCTCATTGCCCCCTTTTCCTTGGGACCACTCACCCCGGTAAGGTGAGCGGGATTTGTGCCGTGGGCTTGGCTTTTCTGTGCAGAGCAACCACAGCGCTATGGAGAGGGTTGGTCAGTTGATGGCCAATAAACATAAAGGCTGAGAGGGTTTCAGTGAAACATTCTTCTCCAAACCAGAGGTCATTCATTTTGCACTTATTCCTTTATGTGGTTTCTGAAAGTTTAATTTTAAGGAGAGGATGTGGGTACGCTCTGTTTGTTTTCTTTCTCTTTCCTTTTCTTTCTTTCTTTCTGAGCTCTTTACTTCGAATTAATTTCATGGAAGCGTGTGCGAATGCTTTCCAGTGGCATGCCAGCTGTCATTTTTCGATCGGAGGGTGGGAGGGGGGGCACACCCAGAGTTTATTTTCAAGATGCAATTTTAAGCTTGATTCCTCACAATAAGTGTCACTGTAAGGCAGGCGAAGGAGCGTTAGCTTTCATTAACATTCTTCAATTCTGGAGCCCATCAGGAGGTAGATAAGGTACCACCGGGTCCATCCACCTCCAGGACCCACAGGAGGACAATGTCAGGAATGTTTGCAATGCGTTTCTATTTTTGTCACACCTATGTGTGGCCATCCATCTGGTCTTAATCAATCAGTCTCATCCCGGAGCTTTGCTGTTCTCCCAGCTGAAATAATACACTTCTGCAGCAAGAGCTGTGCCTCAAGGAGGGTCACTCCTCACCATTCCCCAGACAAGGCGTATTAACAAGGCTTACATATTTGTAAACAGAGGTAAACCCAGGAGGGGTGGTTGGGAAGGAACATTTTGAAAGATGAATATTTTATGAATAAACCACTGTGTTGTTTACTTAGCGATATTACACGGGAAAACTTGATGAAGTACTAGAGGTAAATTTGTTTTAGAAAAAAAGAAAAAGAAAAAAGAAACAACCCGACTCCTCAGAAGCATCAAGACAAAGATAAATGATAAAAGAGGGAATGATCCACCACCCTGTTTAAGCAGAGGTAGCGTGTATAAAATATATTTCTGAAAGAGCAGAGAAGTGGGTGGTGAATACTGTAAAATGTGCCATTTATTTATTTAGATTGCACATCAGGAGATAAAACAAATGAAAACTCTGACTTGTTAATAATTTACATTTAAGTGGAAAATTCTTACATGCTGTTAAGATACCTCCAAGACCTGACACCGCAAACGCAAATAATTTACATTCTTAGTGCGCACACAACTCTGCTTGTCTGGAAATAAAAAAAAATTCAAATATGTGTTCAGCAGGCGATGAAAACCAGGAGACATTTACACTCTTATAATTATGTTTATTAATTTCAAATGCCTCTTCTTGAAGTGTTCACGGAGCTGACCTTCCCATTCATCAGGTGTTCTGCTGGGCCATACCTCCCAGCCTAGGAGGTAGGAGATGCAAAGAGGGGAGATTTCTTTTTCAATAAGCAGCGCTATTACTTCTCCCCCTTAACAGCTTATGCAAAAAGTTTTGTGGGGGAGAAAAAAAAAAAGAGGAGTGTGCATAACAATAACTACCTCTGTCCCTTCTGTTTTTGTTCTTTTCATGTCAGGGAACTTTTTAGCCGTGCTGCCCGGGTAACTGCTCTGGAAGGTTGGAATATCTCTTGTTGAAGGAGGTTTGTGATTGAGGGCCCTCTGACACAACCTTTTGTTGCTCTGAGGTGTTTGATCCTCTTTCCCTTTCTTCTAAAACCAATCCCATCCCTTTAAAAAATGGATAACCAGCACTTCTTTTACTTATTGTCAGCTTTTGCAAAGTTACTGTGGGGGGTTGTAGAAGTTTAACTAGTTAACCCCTTGCATCCTGATAATGGGTTGCCATTAGTGCTTTTTTTTTTTTTTTCCCCACTCTTTCCTGGACAGGGAATAGTTCCATAGCTGCGTCAGGTATGCAAATCCTCTTTTACAGGGAGCCATGTGACGGGTTGGCTTGCAGAGAGTTTGCCGATCTTTCTTTCCCTGCTTAGGGAAAGGAGGTTCAGCCAGGAGCTCCGAGCATGAGCAGGGCATGAGGAGTCGGTCCCCCAGTTGGGATGGATGCTATTCAATTGCGCTGAAATTTCAAAATGAGTCAGAATTTGTAGCTGCTGCTTTTTTTCTTCTCTTTCCTTGAACTGAAACTTGTGAGAGTCACCACAGGCGTAGGCTGATATGATACACTTTTTTTTTTTTATTCTCTCTCTCTTTGAGAGCGGCCCTGAATAACAAGAATTCACAGAGAGTCTCTCTTCAAAAGTGTGCGGCCAAATCTGAAAGTAACAAAGGAAGAACACCTTAAAATGAGATGTGTAATAAGGATGCTTGCTCTGAGCCTTACAACTTTTTTTTTTTCCAAAGGGAAGGGACACAACCCAGGCTATGGGGAAGAAAAGCAGCTTAAATGGATTATTTAACAGAAAGCAACTTCTAGCTCCTAGATAGTGACCTACATTCTGCACACAATGATGATGTTTTACGGTGGTGATAGGGTTAATAACCTAACATCATTCATGTAGTGTTTTTTGAAAATTGAATTTTACTGCTACAAAGTAAATGTAACAGCCCTCTGGAGACAATATTACAGGCACTTTATTGTTTGCTAAGCTGATGTCATCTTTCTACGGACTGACTTTAAAACAAAGGCAGAACATTTATTACAAATATCACTGTGTGAAAGGAAATCTACTGAAATATTGTTTAGAAGGTGGACTGATAAAAATGTATTAATACTTGGCTTTGATTATCTGCAAAGTTATGCCTGCGGAATGCTTTTTTGCGTGATCTCTGCTCAACAGAAATGTTCCTCTTGGATATTACACCTACTTTTATTTTAATGTTAACCATCTCGGAGCACGTGTTACTTTTAAAATGTGTTTTATAATATACTCTACAGCTCATTTATAACTCTTTGCAGTTTCTTTGTAAGAATGTAAACGAGGTTGTGATCAAAACCTAAAATATTTCCCTTCAAAGCATTTTCATGTAAACAGGGCCATGACTTCCTTGCTGAAATCACTGCAACTGCTTACATGAATCAAACCAACGAGACCTGGCCCTCTTAGGGCCAGTTTGGCTCTGATCTGCCTTCTCCTGTGATTTTTCCCAGTGACTGAAGTCTGTGTAGGCTGTGGACCCATTAAGGCCACCAGTATTTTCTGACCTGGATCCCCAGTCAGGTCCCTACACCAGCATCTCCCAGTGTGGTGAAGATGCTGGAGGCTGAAGATTTGGTGCCTGCAAGTTAAGTGATGTGGCGATCAGGCCTCAGAGAACCACACTGTTTGATTTCATACGGAGTCTTACTGAAATCACCAGGTTTTCAGATTTCAAGCTGGTTGTGAATAACCCTGGGCTTTGAGTTTTATCATCATTCCCATGCAGCCTTTCTAAGTAGGTTTCCAGAAAAAAACCCAAAAACAAACAAAAAAACTCAACAAAACCCAAAAACACCCCATTTGTCCATTTTGAGAAGAGCAAACGATTCATTTGCAAATAATTTAATATCCATTAAAGTTAAAATTTCTTTTGTTTCCTCACTTGCGGAGTAAATTGATGACCATTTCAAAGTAGTAAGTACAATGAGGGGAAAATACATTTTCCTGTCTCACGGTATTGCTGTTGTGGCTTTTGCAGGTGAAGCCTGGAAAGATGTGAACAGCTTTATGAGGACGGGTGTCTAAGCAACTGATTAGCTCATCTGTGTTGAAGGGAGGCTGCAAGAGAAGTGTAGGAAAGAGGGACAGATTTAGAAAGTGAGTAGTGGTGTTAACAGTAAAACTAGTAACTTAGTAGGAGTCAGTGGTATTAGTATTGCTTCTGAAGTCTGCGTACATGTAATGCACTTTGCAAAGGTGGACATATACCTACGCTCCCGAGCAGAAGTTTATCTTCATACCCCCTTGTTATATATTTAATGCTGACAGGTTGTGGCAGTTTATATCAGTGGGATTAAAACTGGCAATCGGACGATAGCAGTTTACTTTTAATATCCTCAGAGCAAAGTTTTTGGATTGCCAACAATTCTCAAAGGGTGTCTTGCCCGCTTCATTAATGCTAATATTCTGAGATGTTTGAATATAATTTTGCATGTCAAGCTGATCTATCTGGCATACCGCTGGACATCCTTTGACTGGTGCTGTGTGGCTTTTTTTTTTTTGTTTGATCTTTGGTGTTGCTCAGATAAATTTAATCCTGACATAAGCAATACTCGTTCTGACATCGGTGGGATCTGCACATAGGTAGGGCAGTGACAGCAGGCTCTGCTGGAAAGTTAGAAAGGAGTTCAGCTGTTTAAAAATGTAATCAAGAGCAGATTATTAACCTTTGGCTTAACTGAGAAGTGGAGGTTTGTCTCAACACGACTGAACACAAATGTCCTTGTGTTCCTATACAAAATAACTTCTACAGCCTTTCTTCAGAAACACTGAATGAGTCTGACCCAGATCCTAGAGAAGTCACCTCAATGGCTTCCAGGTTAGGGGTCCCGAGCAACTTCTTCAGCCAAGCCTAAAACTCAAAGGCATTAAAAGACAAGAAGGTCTCTGGGCAGAGGCTGAGACCATGGCTTTCTCCAACAGATTTTCTTTTCTGGAAGAGTTGGAGGGGAGGGCTGGGTGTTCCTGGCTTCTATCATTTGGTGCTTCCCCATGAAAATCAGCTGAGTTGGGGCTGTAGATGCCAGCTCTGGATTTGACTCACATGGGCCCTTATTCCCAAGGTCTGCAAGAGAGATATATACAATATATAAAGGTTGCTGTTAAATGCGTCAGCTTTGCAAATGGATGCACTGGACATCTCCTTTCTGTCTCATGTACTACAATTGTTGCAATTGTTTGAAGTCGAGTGCCTGATGCCACTGAGAAAGAAGTCTCTGTAATGTCTCCCCCAGTAGAGAAGGCCAGTTGTAATGAAAATAAAGGTGATTCTTTATTGAGCCCTGGACACAGACAAGACTCTGTAGTTCTCTAGCGGCTCAACTGGAACAGTGGAGCCATAATGCCATGGTGCAGGGCTCTGAGCACTGGCCTGGAGGTTGTAGTCCTGGAAAAGAACCCCCAAACCCAGAGCAAATGCACCCAGAAAGAGAAAATAGGTACCTTCATTGCAGGGGAGATGTTGAAATAGCATGCCAGGTTATACAATCTGCATTTCTTCATTATTGTAGTTGTACTTGAATTCAGAAAAGGTTTGGGGCTTCAAAAAGGACCCATCCCAGCAGCGACAATGGGTATAATCACACATTGGAACGTAAGAATTGGTTTTATGCAGTGTGCTAGAAAAAAAACCCCAAAATCTCAAGAACACTTTCAAAATAACCAGAGAAAAATAAACTGTTCCTTATGTCAGTCTTGTTAGAGAGGGATTAAGAAACTGGCAATTATTTTGGCGACCTTAATTGTTGCTCTGCAGGAAAATATGTAATTAGAGCACGTTCGCAGGCCTGCACACCTGCAGCACATCCTACAGTATAATGTCAGCTTTCAGTGCTTGCTGGTGCCAGGTTCTATCACAACCAGGCACAGTGATGCTCTGAGAACATTTCGGACTCGTGTAATGTAGCTTCTGTGTATGAAAGAAGCAGGCATTTACACGGCCATACAATGGAGTGCATTACTGCAACACTGGTTTCATTCTTTTCCCGACGCCTACCTTCAGCGCTGCTCTAGTTTACTCAGTTTGAGGTTTTATTGTTACGGTATAATAGTCCTGTACATTTCTGAAATTCCCTTATTATTCAGCTTATTAATACAGTACTGGCTTGATTATCAGGCTGCGAGTTGTGAAGGGGAAGATTCAGCGTGCCAGCGGAGTCAGAAGCTGGGTAAATTCCTGGTATAATGAGAACAATTGTTTGACGTTGTTTTAGCTCTGCTCTCTGTGTGCATATAGCCGCGGATGCCAACGTACATATGTGAGTGCACGGGGGGTGTGTGTGTGTGCCTAAAAAGAGAGTGAGAAATGTTGGAAGCCAGCTTTAAATTATTTTTTTTTTTTTTACTGAACAGGGGGGAAAAAATTCTTCTTTCTCCTTCTTTTTGCTTCTTCCCCACGTTGCTCCTCTGGAAAATGAGTTAAAATAAAGGCGCAGTAGAGGGAATAGCTGTCTTCCAGCTAAATTCAGTAATCTGGCACGCTGATAGTTAACAGACTTCTCCCCCTAAGGGAGATACACTGTATTTTGCTATCTGACATGTTGTCATATATAAAGAAATCAATTGGTAATTAAATGATGCACCTTGTGAAGATGACAAAAGGCATTTGGTTGCGAAAAGAGAACTGGGTTGTGAGGGGTTTGTAATGAAGGCCTAATGACTATTCATAAGAGATTTTCAGTCCGTTGATCCACTTGACTGGAAAGTTCTGCCCTGGAGAGTTAGTGCTGTCAGATTCTCTCACCTCAGAAAGCCGCCGCGATCGACGGTGTGGAGTATGAGCGAGAAATTATCTAGTTGTTGCTTCAGGCCTGTCTTAGGTCACATGCAGAAGGCACACATCTGGCTTCCTGTAGGTGCAACCTCGGGACATAAACTTTGACTAATTTTTAAACTATAAATATGTAAGGCTGACACTGAATAAGTTACCTTTTATTCATCTTTTCATAAATTTTCTAGCGCGTTTAAAGCCGGTAGTGGAGCAACCATTTTGGACTTTTCAGCTTCTGCTCTTCTCTTTGCAACAATTGCATTTTCCTTTCCTCCGACAAATGCCGTTTTAAGGAATTTCTGTGGCGCAGATGCTGTCCGTGTTACCTCCTGTCTTCTCGCCTACAACCGATGGACCAGCTAGGCTTGTTTTGGTAGGGTCACCTACAGAGAGGACCTGGTAGAGATATCAGGAGACATTACAGGGTAGCAACACTGATTTTGCCCCCCGTGGAGCTTTTTCTTGGGATGTATTTCTCCAGTCACTAGCGCTCAGGATAACCACACCAGACCATTAAGGTTCTTCTCCTCCGAGGTATTTCCTGATCTTTTCCCTTTAGAGGAGGTCTCTCAGATGGGGATTGCTCGGAGATGACGCAGCAGGAGGTAGACACCCGCAGTGTCCTAGTTAAACCAAGAGCTGCACCCTAATTGCTGAGACCAGAGATGGGCACCTTTTACACATCCATCTCCAACGCTGCACCCTCTTGAGCGAATAAATCTTTCTCTAGTGAGTGATATTTTATAATTAAAACTGAAAAGGAACAAATTGTTTTCAGGAAGATATTCCGGAGTGGGTAGATGTTGCCCTACGCTGAACAAATCCAGCACAGCTTCTGGGTGAGAGCCCCAAGAGCTCTGTACATGTTTGCTTTTGAAAAGTGGCCATCCACCTTATCTTATCAGTCAGCTCACCTTATCAAAGGTAAACATATTTACCACCTCGTTAAAGGTTCTTTGCACCAGCACTTGAAAGCAGTATTTGTGGACAAAAACCTGTCAAAGTCACTGTTTAAGATGGACAAGGAGGGCTCCCTTATGGCAAACTTTGGAGGTTTTAGCCTGTCAATAGCGAAGCAGCAAAGTAATTCAATACATTATGCGTATCTGAGATGGCCTCATTGGTGTTGCCTTCTTGTGTATTGTGGTTACTGAATTTTGCTGATGTGTTTGCCGGAGCTGACAAGGTAGACCAAATGAATGGACAAATGCCAAAAAGACAATTATGTTTATTAATGTACATTGATTGCTTGTTTAGGGTATAAAACAAATTAAAAAATACATTAGTATTTAAACCTTCTTTTTATAGCTGGCCTAATGACTGCATGTAATATAGTGTCTAGTAAAGGATAATCTACGCTACCTATAACTCCTGGTTTTATTGTCATATCATTTGACTTGGATTTAAAAGGATGGTTCTCGTGTCGTTTCTTTAAATGCTAATCTGTGTTTTTTAAAATATATAGGCCTTAAGTCAACTCCTTCAGGCCAGAATCGGATAGTCTCATTTACTTCAAATCCAATACTGACCTCAGCTGCCAGCATCCCCTGGTTTTGTGCCACCCGCCCACCCATGCACCCTTGGCCCCGGTGGAAAGCATGGTGGGCCCCCAGAGAGCCCAAACTTTTGCCCAGATTCATTGCTTCTGTCTCCATTTCCACTGTGTCCAGGGGGCACAAGGTTGCCAGCAGCTTGAGCCCTTCGGAGGAGGCATGTGCCTCATCTTCCCCCTTTTCACCCCAATGTAAGTCCCCAAGACCCACCACGCGTCACAACGCAGCATTTAGTGAGCGGCTGACCAACACCCAGGAGACGAGGTCTGGGTTTCCATCCCAGAATTGTTTATGACCCAAGAAGCTGCTAAATAATTTTACAGTATCTCTTTTAAGTCTGGGTAAGGAAGTTATAGCGCTTTAAGTTGAGGGCAACATCATTCAGTAGAGTCTTAGAAGTAGTGCCAAATAGCAAAGTGAAAGCCATAAAGTAAACATGACTTAGCGACACCTGGACCTTTCAGGTTTTATAGCAATTGTTTATAATGTTGGACTGGCCTCTAAAGTATGTCTACAGAAACAGTGCCGGAGCTTTATTTTACCTAACTTGCTCACTTTTTATGTTCTACCCAGGTTCTACCCTTCATTATTTGTACTCGTTGTAAGGAGTCCTGCTTTCTTGCCTTGCTCTTTTACTTGGCTTTTTATTCACTAGCTGAGGTGGTGATGTAGACTCAGCAGCACGGTTTCCACATTTAATGGGTGTCTTTCAGAATTCCTCAGTGTTATCAGCTCATGTAGCTCAGAATGTGGCTCCAAAAGACATTTTTGCCATTTTTTTTGGGTTCTCTGCTGAAAAGAAAGGTGGAGATGCTGTTGTCTCAAACAGCAGCTAAGATTAAAAAAAAAGGAATTAATTCCAAATCCACAAAGTTCCCATAAAATGGGGTTTGTTTTTTTCTTTTTTTGCTGCTCTGTTGGAAACTCTTCTTATACAATACCCCTATAAACCTACCTCAGTACTACCAGGCCCTATTGGAACTAATGGGGCTTGACAGTTCTTCAGTTAAAAATTATACATGAGGGTCACTTTCCCTTAAATTATCTATTGTATGCCAGCTGTTCACAACTACAATGGGTCTTACTTTCTTCCCATTGCCTAAAATGGTTAGCTTCATGGCAAAGCTGTCGCAACTGTTACTGTAGATAGCTTTTAAAGGCACTACTTCATCTTAAGCAACACCTTGATGGTGCTACTAATTTCAGATAGATTTTTATCGGTTCCAGAGAACGTTTGGAGCATTCATTTTGCTTGTTTCGTGTCACAACACTTGAGTTATATCATATTTTCTCATTTGCTGTACAACTTTATTCTATTTTTATACTTCTGAGTGATGCTGTTTAAGTGCCCATGAGTGGTACTTCCGGACCATGAGCGCTATCAGAGGCAACTTCAGGCAGATAAAACCCCTTGTCTTTTTGTTGGGGAGGGGAGAAAGGGTCATCGTCAAGTGCTGGAGTTTTGGTGTGTGTTGTTTGTTTGTTTGTTTGGTTTTTTTTTTTGCATTTTGCCTCTTGCCTCTTAAAACTGAATCTACTGAACCTTTTTCATAAAGGGACGCTACACTTGGGTCATGCTTATTTCAGAATCAAAGCCTTCATCCTCGAATGTTTCTCATGACTTGCTAAAGTCTTCAGTGGTCATCTCTGGGCTGTAATTAGAAAGCCTGACATTTTTACAGGATGCCTGTAGAATGAAACATTCCGCAAAGTTCTGGGTCTTTTTTTTTTTTTTTTTTGGTTCTGATTTGAGAATGAAAAGCAACTAACTTGGTACTTAAACTTGCCACCCTTATTTCTATAGCTTAATGAATAATGGAATATACATGGCAAAGGTTTATGCTCATACTCTTCCCTGCCTTATCAGGTGCATTCTTATTAATTATAAGTGTGTTTTCATGGTTATTTTTCCAACCTGGCAGAGCTACCGCATTTGTAGCATTGCTTGACTTTAGTGTACCCTAGCTTTGCATTGAGCTACACTTTCCATACCTCTAAGCAATTAAGACACCTATAGCAACACAACTAGTTGCAGTCAAAACTTGGCGCAGCTGCATATTGATGCTTATCATTAATTTATTTAAAAACCCGGTCGCTGATCCACAGGCTGCGGCAGCTGGACGGGATCCCGTATTGGTTGCAGTTACAAGTTTCTCCCTCTCCATTATGTGATCTTTCAGGGGTCGGGTGCATTAATATGCAACTGTTCTGTTTTCTTTCAGCTGGCTTGTAAACTCTTTTAAACCAGTCGAACAGAGTTTGCAATTGTTGCGGAGGTTGAGTGGGTGGATAGGAGCCGGGGCTGCAGCCTTGTCCAGTTGTAGATAGAATAAAATTGACAATGATGCAATGGAGCTGGCATCTGGACAACTCCGTGGGATGAATGGTGCTGCTCTCGCGGTCCCTCCGGTGGTTGTACGCCTTGTAATAGCTAGCGTAGGAAGGGTGGTGAAAATTGATATGCACTATTACTACATGTATAAAACTTAACACTGGGGCCATAGCACAGGTGGGGGGTTCCTGTTTATTGATTTTTATGACTCGGTTAGAACATATGCCTAATGCTTTTATACTCCGGGAGCTCTGGGAGTGCTCACCTCAGGTAATAATCCTCGCCGTACTTTGCAGCGGTTCACAATTTCCATGCGAGCTTACGTTACGCTGTACAAAGCCATCCTTCTCCCTTTTGTAAGACGTGAAAAGGAAAAGAAAGCGACTTAGAGTGTTTATTTTGAATTTTGAAAACTATCCATCCCTGCGATGGAAATGGTCCCTTATTCTAATTACTCATATTTCCAAGAAAATTAGTCACACAAACTTATGTTATGTGTTGTCTCGGAGGTTGAAAGCAAATTAGGTTTCCAATAAGACAGTACATCAAACAAAGTAACATGTTCTTGATGCAGATGACTTTTTTTTTTAGAATTATGGTTGGACACTTTTGGCAGACAGATTGTCTTTTACTCTATCAAAATGACAGTTTCTTTTGTAACTGCTACATTCATAATTAGAAGGAGAAAAGCAATCTGCCCAATTTAATATACCAAAAGAAGTTTAGTGTCTTGTGCAAGTAATTTCATTATTTTAAAATATGAATTAATTGTCTTAAAATAATATTGTTAGAAGTATAACTAGTAGGATTATGGAGCTAATTCTCTTCTTTTTTTTGAAAAAAAAATCAAAGCTCCTATTAATGCACTTCAGGGTAGATTAGGGTTTGAGGTTTACATCAGGTGTTCAGTTTGAAGATCAGTGGAACAGGCTGGAGGCAGGGGAAATGAATCCTTAATGTGAAATTCCTCCATCCAAAACCCAAGATCTCCCAGGTTTACTGTAAGCTCGCAAAGCTTAACTCAGGGTAAGGAATGAGGAGAAGCTGATGGTTTAGCAGGCTGGGAACAGAAGAAAAGGCCTTTCACCTCGGGTTCACGCAGTTTCCTTGGGGAGCTCGGTGCCAAACGGGCTGCCTCTATTTTTTTGGGGTTGTTGTTAGAGGAGTTTCAGACATGATCCCTGAGATTGCTTTGTTCCTGGTGTTGATATAAGGTGTTCTAGCACCCCACATTGTGCAGGTTTGCAAATGTGAGGTCTCCAGTCCCCATCAAAATTTGCAGGTGTAAGATGTAAGTCAGCAAAAAAACCCCGATTTATGCTTTGTTCAGAAAAAAATATTAACCTTGAAAGTTTAACCTTCTCCCATGAAATACAATCCTGACATGGGCCATACTTTGTATTTCATTAAAAGAGTGAATAACTTTAAATTTCAAATATGTGTTAAAAATTCATATTATCTTTTCACCTCGAGGTGAAATCTGGCTGAAATCTGAACCGACTCAGCGGCAACCAAAGGATTTTCATATCTCAAAGCCACAAGTTGAGGGTTTTGGGCAGGTACCTGGTGCAGGAGGGAGCACATCCTTGGGGATAATTGCTGTATATTTTGGCACGTTAATTAGAGGATGAAGCCATCCTGCCTGGCCAGGTAGGAGCCCTGCCAGCGAGGGAACTGGGGAGAAAAAGGAGAGTTTCTTTCCTCTGGTAGTGGAGGGAGCAGCTGGGGAGGCTGTGGCCAGGTGTCGTTATTAATACCACATTTTAAAAAGGGGAAAGTACAGAAAGTCGAAAGATAGGAAAAATACTTGAAGACTTGAGGTCTGAAGCCTCCCTCTCTATCCCTTATTTTACCTCTTAACCATAGGTAATGCCTCTGAATTTTTCATACTTAAAACAACACAAAAATAATGCATTTTTAAGAGAGATGTTTCCTCCGTCGGGAGGTCTCAGCTCTCGCTGCTCTTCCCTTTTCCTCGGTATCAGCCAAGCCCTTGCCCTTTGCCATCCGCTCCATAGGAAAACAGCTGCAGAAAGCCTTATCCAACCGGAATAAAATCATTATGACACAGCAAACCCAAACATGACGTGTGGTTTCAACAGCCTCTTATGCCCAGCTCTGTGTTTCCTTTTGGCTGCGAGGATAAGGCTGGGGGGGACCAGCCTAAAAAGCACATTTTGGCTGACCATGAGGCACATGGAGATAGGACAAACTTTGAGCCATTTTAAGCTCCAAGTCTGGTGGGAAGCAGGCTCTGGAGGTGATGTTACTCCATGTGCATACACACACATGCACTGGCAGCCAGTAGTTTCTCACGTGCACAGCAACAAAAATCTGTGCTGAAGGAGCATCGGTTTCAACATCAACTGGAGTATTTTCTAGTGCTGCAAGGCATGAATTTTGCCCTTTTTTTTTTTTTTTTATTGATTAGGATATATTGAGTGAGACACCCGGTAGGAAAAAAAAAATTAAAAATAAAGGAAAATAAGCCATGGGCACACTGAGCTTGATGGATGGATGGCCAGAGGAGCATAGCTTACTTCTTGCTTCCCTTCTCAGGTGTCTCGTGGAGGAATAGGAAATTGTAGGTGAAGAGTGCTGGGTGAAACCCAATGGGGGACATGGCCAGAGCTGCCTTCCCTCTTCTTCCTCCTCCCCATGGCAGCTCTCATTCATTCCCAACCCAAGCACACGACCTAGCTGCAGATGTCGGAGGGATGTGCGCTGTTATCAATTAGGTCTATTACTGCCCTTCTCTTGATGAAGGCAAGTGACAGAAGGCTCCCAGGCATTTAGGAGTCTCTATCTCTGCAAAACGCAAGGAGAACACTGTGAGCATACAGAAGGCACCTCTCCAGCCCCAGGCCTTCATCCCCGCCATGTTTTGAAGGCTTGCGCCGAACAATGGAGGCTTTAGAGCTTGGTAGAGAGGACAATCAGATATTTTTTTCCCCTAACAGAAAATGCTAGTGGTTTAGAGATATGGGTCACTGCAAACTCTCCCTCTAATACTTTCTGCTCAATACATACCAAAGGGGAGAGCAGTCCGAGGCATGTCTGTCCTTGGGCCGGAGCCAAACATTCATTTCAGTAATGCCATTTACTGGGAGACATCTTGATTAACAGAGCTTAATACCACGTAAAATCACTACCAGTTAGCTAGTTTGAGCAATACCTATGCTGTCGGTATTTTCTTTCTGATTTTCAATTTTTTTTCCCCCAAGCATTTCTCCCCATAACCATCCGCTTTCATCGGGCACCGCGCCCTTCCCCAGGACATCAGCCAAGCCGGGCTCTGGCTGCATCCCACGCGCCTTGCGAGCATGTCATCACCGATGTGCCAGCGGGCACCGAAATCTGATGTGAGATCGGTTGGACCATGACTCAGAGGGACATTCTTACCTGTCTTTAAAGCTGCTCGATTTTTTGCATGCATCTCAAGAGTTTCACATCTACCATCTCATGCAGGAAAGAGTGAAGGAGCCCGGGTACTTTTTCATTTCTCATCGGCATCACGAAGCTGCTGGGTGGCGAGTTAGACGGCGTACTCATTTCTGTCCGTTCAGAAGCCGGTGCTGGTGGTGCAGTTTTTCACACAGCTTCTTCAGTGACCCTTAACATCTGCCTAACCCTTGAGCGTACACAAACCATTTCTGACTTGGGTTAGAGGGTAGAGGGATATTTTTACCGTGCTCTTTTGGAAAGCATGTTTGTTGTAGCTCTAGGCCAAATTTTTTTTTTTTCTGAGCATTTTTACCTAGTGGTTTTATGTACCCTAAGCATCTCTTTGGTTATTTTTTTTTTTTTTTTTTCCCAATGCTGGTTTTCCCGTCAATATTGAATGCATCCGAGGTTGGGTCTTTTATTGCTTCTTTTCTTCTCACTGTCTCAGAGTTTTGGAGTCTTCCTCCTTTGTCTTGGAAAGGAACAGCACTGAAAGCATTTCCACCTGGATGTTTAAATTATTTAAGTTGCAGGAACCAGACCTTTTCCCTCCTGAGTAGTTGTGGGTTTTAAAGGCTAAAATTGCTTCATCATGCCAAAGTGAAAGTATGCATAAATTATTTAGTTAAACCTGAGAAAATACAGACTTCTCTCAGTGATCTTTCAAGGGCTGCTTACTTAAATTTCAGAAGAATGGGCAGGGGTTTCTCGCTCTCTCTCCTCTTTCTTTCTCTCGAAAAATATTTTAAGTACCTATTCAGCCTTTTCTGAGATAAAGCTGTGACCAAAAATTGGAGGGCTGGGTTTTGAGCAAGTGTTAATAATAGAAAGGAAAATGCTGTAGAAATCCTAAGCATCCCTACTTCATCACGACCACATGAATTCTCTCACCAGAGCAGGTAAAGGGGCAGTCGTGCCTGTTCCCAACGCCAAGCAGAGGTTTGTGTCAGCATTTCCAGCGTGATCTCTGTTTATCAGGAGTTTCTATCTCAACTGTCAAAATACAGAGGGACAATGTTTTTTCTAACTGACTTTCAGCTTTTTAAAAAAATTAAATTTGGTCCAAATATTGGTATTTGCACAAATATTATAAACAACACAAATAGTAATGAAATATAATAATACAAATAATAATATAAAACCCAAATATTTGGTATTCTGCACAACAGAAATGTCTTGCTGTGGGTGGTAAGGCTACCTAAAGAGTCAGGTAGTGTTCCTCCTAGAGCAGAATCCATTCCTTTTTTATTTTTAAGGTGTAACGATGCTGGTATTAAAGTTAATGAGAAAATTACAAGTGGAGCAGGAGCAGTGTTTAAACCTCCTCTAGACCACCAGAAGGACCCACCAGCATGGGACCTGGTTCTGTCAACACAGCAGAGTTTACAGGACTCGTCCCATGTGTAAAGAAACCTGAGCTCTCTCCGGCTGATGTCAATATTTCTGTCACTGGCTGTGGGACCTAGATTAGGGTCAGATATAAGGATGTAAAAGAGGGGGGGGAAGAAACAACACGTTTCCCCTTGAAGGCAGTTATTTGTTTTATGGTGGTTTTTAATACAGTCTGTCTCCCAGGTTGTGTGTGGCAGTGGGAAGGTAATGAATAAAAAAAATATACTCTTAAAAGAAGAAATTCAGACCCTGCTCTGTGGCTGATGCTAAAGGGAACTCTGTTGTAAATTTTGAAGGAGTTATCAGAGGGATAAAATTGCTGCAGGATCCTTTTCTTCATTTTTCAAACAATTAATTTGGACTTGTTGAAATTAAAAATAATTTAAAAAAAAATGTTGTGATCTAAAAGCTGTGGTTTGGAGGAGGTGGCTGGCAGGAAGGCAGCCAGCCCCTTGTCCTTTCGTTGGAGTCGGGGACGTGGCCGGGAGCTGAGGGTGGTGGCAGCGGGAGGGTGAAGTGTCAGGACTCCGGTGGGGTCCATCAGCCGGTGATTCATTACACGAGAGACACCGACACCATGCACGGTGGTGACTTCACGTTTGGGGGTTTATGGCATGCCCCGCGATGAATATGTATTTTCAGAATGAATGTGTACACCAACATCCCTTCAGTTTTCAGTCAATGGAGCCCTTTGCAATCAATCAGGTAGATGATACCATATGTGCAAAACCAATAGAGATCACAAAAATACATATTTATCCAAGCTGGTCCTTCAAGCTGTTGTGGTGAGCCAGAGAAATTTTTTTTTTTTTTTTCTCCAAAACTGGAGCAGCAACAAGCAGAAATCTGGAAAGGATGTTAGGAGCTATTTCCTAATGTAAATCCTGCTTCACTGCTAGAAACTCTTCAGAGTTTCTCCTACCAACTCCCATCTACTTTAATCAACAGTTCAGGGGGTTTATCTCTTTTGAACTTTAAGGGGAAAAGAAGCACATCGGGGGAAAAAAAAAGAGGCTTAGGAGAAATAACTTTTGTAGCTGCAGTTCAGGAAGAGAGCGGGGGCACCCACGTTCTCATGCAAACAGGGGAAATAAATTGTTAAAAATCACACTGTGAGAGGGGGAATCAGCTGTAGCTGCAAATCTCATTGCTTGGGTTTAGTTTCTGCCACAACCTGCACATTAACATTTTCTCTCTCTGAATTATTGTGAAGATTTGTATTATATATGTAATTACAATACAAAGAGGCGCTGCCAGATAAAGCTATTTGCTGGAGTATTGTTTTCAAAAAAACACAGAGTCCTTTCACACTTTAACTTACACCTTTTCATTACCTGCTAATAAAAGTACAGCAGATAGATTTGCCTAAACATGTCTTGCTAAGAACATTAACCCCATGGGTAACTGTGGCCTTTTGAGATAGCTTTCAATTTTAATAATGTCTCCTTAAAAAAAAAAAACAAAAAGTCAAGTAAAGATACTGAACTATTTTTGCTCCTTTTTTGCTAATGTTGTAAGCATCCTTGTACCATAGATAACAGAGTTAAGTATAGAAAATGCATTGTGGCCAGGCTCCCAGATTCACTACAGCCATGTGAATTATAAATCTTACAAACAGGGGTGATACATCATTTTTTATTAAACTTATAACATGACTGCTGCACAAATAGTGTTTACATAGAAGGGTATACATTTAATTTACTCCCTGGGAACATTTCTAAAGAATATAAATTGCATTTTGAAAGCTTCTTTCTCCATAAAGTTCATTATTTTTTTTTCTTTTTTTTTTTTTTTGCATTTTAATTGGAGCCTCCAAACTGCACGTC
>VZTO01016274.1:267490-272490 GCA_013400615.1 Syrrhaptes paradoxus | reverse complement strand
ACAGTGAGAGACCCACTCACAAGTGGCTGATGATGGTGCACCACCATGCTGGGTGGTGGGATGTGGCGGTTCCCCTCTTCACCCTGCGGCCTTTTTGTGATGATCCTCAGTGTTTCTGGCCTCAGTTGGCCATCCACTGACCATAAACCCATGCCATGGACTTCACCCTAAGTGATGGATACCTCAGATCAGGCTGATGGCACTGTGTGGGGAAATGGCAGCTGTCCTTGGTGGGGTTGATGTCCGTGCAGGGCATGTGTCACGGGAAGGAGCACGTTCTCCTTCCTTTTCTCCTTGGCTGCAGTTTTCTAGTATGGCTTTTCTGCAGGGCTTCCATCTGTGTGTGCAGGAATGCCCTTGGCCTGCTGCATCCAAGAGGGGACAAGTTGGTTGTCACGTAACTTGAGCTTCATCACTGCTCAAATTTGGGGTACTGAGTTTTTGTTACTGGGTTTTTTTTGCTCTTGTGATAGTGTACACATGACAAAATGTATTTATTCAAAAAGAAACAGCGAAATCAAGGCAGAAAGCATGTATGAGCTTATAGAGAGTCCTCTGAAAAGCAGGTATTCCTTTTCCCCATGTTTTTTTAAATATTTTAAGTTTTGACAGATGCTGGCCCAAAATAATTATTTACTCTGTACAACCAGTAGTAAAAAGAACCCAAAGGGAAATTCTGGCAAAGTTCTTTCCACACATTTTCAACTGAGTCTGATTCTAGTCAAAATTATATTGATGTAAATCATGGTCTAAGAAGGTTGATTTAAGTCAATAGTTACACTGGCATAAAACTTGTGCGAATATAATTAAATTCAGCCCTCCTTGGAGCTGTGCATGTGTGGCAAAATTTGGTCCTAAATGTTGCAGAAATGAATTAATAAATGCAAAGAAGGTTCAAAAGTTGTAAAATTAAATATACATCTGTGAAAACATCTCTCCAATTACGAAGCCACACATTTGCAGGATGCATTTTACACTTCATGTGGAATTAAACTATTAGTAAAAATCTGTCTGCAAATAGTGACACTTTCTTTAAAAGATCACATGGACTTATATTGTTTCATAATGCATCTAAAATAGCAGTTCCTGAAACATCACTTCCACTTTAACAAAATATGCTACTCTCACACTGGCTAAAAACTCTATTTTCCTGAGGAAGGACTATTGAAGCATTGAGCTGGGAAGGGTTGGGTTAATACATGTAATTCTTTTTTTTTTTCTTTCATTGGACTTCCTTTTGCCAACTTTACCTTGTATAAATAATTTTGCCTGTGAGAGTCTTTACATGGAATGCAGATTGACTATTACTTCCTGAATAGATTTAAATTTAACACCAATTTAGTCACTGTAGTATTCCTATATTGGAAATAACAGCTTCCATAGGACTTCTACAAAGTGCCAGAAATATGATCTCATATGTGGAATCAAATTTAAATGTGTTTTCTTTTACATGTTTTCTTTTTTTGTATATTTTTCCCACCTATGTTTCCCAAATTCTCTCCTCTGCTCCAGGGCTGTGAGAAACCTGGAAAATGACCCAGTGGAAAAAAAAAAAAAATCTATCTTTTAATAAGAGTTGCCAGTCTCACAAATATTTTTATGTTAAAGCTTTATTTTTTTGAAAAAAAACCCCAAGCTATTTGTCCTTCACAAATACCAGATGCTTTTAAAATAAAGCTGGGCTGTCCCGTTCATAATTTCTGAACTGAAACACGAATGCCAATAGTAGAGGTTTGATGAGGAGCCCGGAAATCATTTATTTAGCTTGGATATTGCGAAAGTGATTGGCTCCTGCTTTGGGAAGTGGCATTTCCCACGAGCTGCTGGGATAGCCCTGTCTTCCCCGGTCAGCCAGGGAAGGGGTTTGGGGAGGACCATGGCTCCTCACTTTGTCCTCTGCTTTCTATGGGGATGTGGACGGGCCAGGTCTTGGTGCTGGGACATGTCAGCTCACATGGAGTTGACACCTCCCTGTCCCTGTAGCAGAGCTGGACAAAACCATTCCTCACGTGTAGCAGAAGCGAAACGGGGAGGGGACTCACAGCAACTTTCCGTGTTCTCTCCCATAAGACCATGCTAATGTAAGGCTTAATCTTTGTTTCCTCCTTTCTTACTCAAAAAACCAAAACCAAATAAAACAAAAAAGCCCACCTCAGAATGAGATCATAGCTCCATGCATTATGGTTTGGATGCAAATGTACATTTTCAGTGGGTTCCTTGGCTCATATATCAGGCGCTATTGGAATTTTTGTAGTTATTTGGCAGTTGAATAGTATGGTTTCCAACTTCTTCTTCATCAGCTTTTGAGGCAAATAGAAAAGAGCTAATAATACGCTTCAGTTTGCTCTCCAGGCTTGGAAAGCTAGCAACCAACTTGCTGGAACTCTAATATTCCTTCCTTAGCCTATCTCTTGCTTTTTGCAGTCACAAATTTCTGTAGGGGCAGCTGAAGACCACCCTCCATAGGTGGGCAGCGCCTTGCCTGCTCCCTGGCAGAAAGAAAAAAATTGATGCAGGTCAACAAGGCAACACACTTCTTCATGAATATTGCTTCCATTCAGCTTTCTGCAGTGCTTTGCTTGATGATTTCCTAACTAGGGTGCGTCTCACCCGCTTACCCATCTCCCTGACCACCGAAGGAAAGCGGAGCGATGTTTAGCTGGATGTTGGGTCACAGCCTGACTTCCACTTGCTCGTGCCACAGATACCTGTGGCATGCGGCCACCACAGTTGGTTTCAGGCTGGGAGCATGCCAGGGTCAAACAAAGATGCAGCCCCTGAGCAGCTGAGCTCCTGCCTGCCCTCAGGGAGGGCTGTCGGGGCTGAATGTGAAGCTCCCTCACTGAAAGAGGGTTTTAATCCTCATTTCTACAATTCCTTTGCTGTGAGTTTTATCAGTGGAGTTTATCTTTCTTAATAATGCTGAATGCTTTTCAAACTTACTGAAAGTCGTGGCAAAAGATTGGCAAAATGATAGATGAGGAATTCCCTGCCTTAGGGGATGGAGAGGAGCCTCCCCAAACACCCCGTGTTTTCCCAATGGCTCTGGTACTCCAACATCCACAAAACTTGCAATACTCCGTGGCTCTCCAACTCATCTGCCTAGCATGTACTACCAAGGGCTGTGTTGGGTGAAAAAGAGGGGTACAGATTAATAAATTGTCTGATGGTTTGCTTTTTGCTGCCTTTTTGCTTCTCCATCCCCCTATACAATGTCTGTGATTCTTGGGTTACTCAGAGATGCTTCTTCCATGAGTTTCACTATCTGATAGGAAGCAGTGAAGCCCTGGGGGTGCAAAGTGAAACCTTCCTGCCACACTAGTGTTCTCTGCACCGCCACAGCTCGTATTACCCAAGAACTTTTCAGTGATGTAGGAGGATCTTGAGGTGTTCAAGGCCAGGCTGGATGAGGCTTTGAGCAACCTGGGCTAGTGGGAGGTGTCCCTGCCCATGGCATGGGAGTTAGAGCTCAGTCATCTTTAATGCCCCTTCCAACCCAAACCGTTCCATGATTCTATGATCTCCATAACTGCTTGACTTTGTCAGTGGTCTGTTGTACAATTAACGGGAGATGCTGTTTGCTGAGACATGAGGCACTCCAGAGTTGCGATCAGCCTGTCACATTAGTGGACAGGCTTGTAGAGCAGCTAAACAGGATTATCTCCAATGGAGCAAAGACCAAATTGGCTAGTCACAATGTGGCAGCAGGAGAAGCCCCAGCAAGACACTGGGAAGAGTAATCTTGTATGTGATGTTTAGGCTGGAAAAGTAAAGCTAATTGCTTCTGCATCAGGAGCAAGGAAGCGATTCGCACACTTTCTGCAGGTAGCACAGTGAAGGAGCTTGGAAAAGCTGGGTTTGCAATTGGATAAGCAGCTGCAGAACTGCCATAAAACTTCTAAGCATGTCCAAGGGCAACAGTTATAGCGAAAAAGTATAATTTTATCATTAGGTCTAATCTGTCCCTAGAACAAGCAACGGTTAGTAACTCGAGTCTGTAGCTGGCAAAATGTAAATTAACAATATCAGCTCCTGTAGCTAATGGCACTTTTACCGGAGGGAGTATTGCAGGATTGGGCTCAGAACACATTTTACAGCCGAGAGATCCTGATTCAGTACCGAGTCCCACACAGGCGCGGGGATCCCTGCCATGTGGCACTCATCTTGCATTCAGGATGACATGTGTCCACTTTGAGGACGTAATGGCTAATACACTGCACATTAAGTTAAAAATATAACAGCAAGTCTGCATAGTCGGCGTGCCATTTGGGAGGAAAACACTCACTCGTGCATATTAAACTGAATTTCTATACTCGTTTTTACATTTCTTTTCTCCATATACCCCAAAGGATCGTTAGGGAAGAATGGTCTGTACATCATCATTTTATGAAACAAAGATGTGTTTGTTTTACACGAAGGCAACAAAAAATCCTCACTGGCTTCTATTATTTTTCCCTGTATCGTAATTCAAGCAGAAGTAACCAAGTGTTATACCCTTTCCTTTCCCCACCCATCAGAAACTACCTGCTACAGATGTATATCGAAGCCTCGTAACGGCTTTGCTAAATGCGATATAGCAAAAGGCCTTGGTCCTTTGAAGCTTTGCACATGGGTGTAGCTTCATCTACATGGACAAATTAGTTGTCCTCTATGGGACATAATTCTTCATAATTTTGCGGATGCATGAAAAAGTTGAGTTTGTTCCAATTTTTTTTCGACTAGTTTTTAAACGACAACGTATTGAGAAAGTATGGTCGATGCCCATCACACAGTGCTTCAGAAAAGGCAGGTAGTGAAACCCTGCAGTCCTCTAATGCCACTTTCAGAGAGGCTTTCCTTTCCTTTGTCAGAGTTTTTACTGCAAAAAGAGAAAGTGTAAGAAGTCCTTTCCTGATTTCATGGGAGGGAGGGGAAACCCCCCCCCCCCCCCCATTTAAATAGATATATATCTCTTATCAACTTAACTAAACAAAGTAGAGGTGTTCATTAGCTGGGATGGG
>VZTO01016274.1:250674-258174 GCA_013400615.1 Syrrhaptes paradoxus | reverse complement strand
GTTATTTTCACATTCCTCCTGAATATCCTTCAAGCATGATAATATGTGCATTTTTTTTCTGAAAAGACTCTTAATATTTCTTTTCTTCTCATTGATTTTAAATATTTTGTTGAATTGTCATGTACAATAATAATTAGAGGGGGTCTTGCTAAATTTCTTTCAGTGCGATGCTTGTATTGTTTAGCTTCTTGACATATTTTACTAATCATTGCAGAACTGTTGGCAAATAGATTCTAAATTACATCGAAACACAGAAGTGGAGAAATAGTTTGAGCATCTTTTCCCCAGCATTCCTTTGCTGCAGTCTTGAAGATCCCTTTTTTCTTCTTTTTTTTTCTTTTTTCATTCATTCATCAAAGGCAATTATTGACTTGGGTTTTGAAGTGCAGATTATCAAGGTATTATTTCCTTAGAAGTGCAATACTGTAGATTGTAGAAAGCAAGAGGACCTGAGTAATTTTCTAAAGAAGAGAAGGCACTAGTCTAAATGACTCAATGAATGACATGTTTAGGTTTGTTGGGCTTTTTTCCTGGAGTATCAGTATAATGCTTCTCTCCTTTTTCTTTTTTTTTCTTTTTTTCTCACATGGGTTGAATAAGGTAATCATTGCTGTGATGATTTTACTAGAAGGGAAGAAATCCATGTTTTTCCTTTTTGCTTTTTTAATATGTAGTTATAGGGTGGGTATAAAGTTACTGTATCACAGTCTGGGAATAAATGAATCTGGGCAATTTAAGGTCTGGCTGAGTGATGAGCATGACTAGATCCTGGTTCCACAGAAGTGAAGGAGATTATATCAAAGTGTCACAGAAGAAGCAACCGATATTGAAAAAGAGAAGTCATCCTAGAATGATTTAATTCCTTTCTCCACCCATGATTCCAGTGATGCTTCCAGTAAACATAGAACTTAGTAAAATTAATTTTTCCTCTATTTACTCCATCCTAACCTTAAATATCAGAGCCCACGAGGCAGGATGATCTGTGGTATGCTGCAGGTGTGAGGTCTCTGAGCCCTCCTGGCCGGGGCAGTGGCAGGATGCAGTGCACAGTCCTGTGTTCCCAGCTTTGGGTCGAGTTCCCGAGGGCTCGCCTCTGAAACCTGAGGTGAGAGGAGTTGGGAGATGCTAGTCATTTGTTTTGTTAGGAATATATCAGATGGTGTGGCATTTGTTTCTAGTAAGTACTTCCCACTTGGAGAAATCGCTGCTGCAGCTGAAGTTTTGCAGGAATAGGGATTTATCGAACGATGCTTGTTGCTGGTGTCATTTGGGTCCATTTACAAGGGATCTTTCCATTCACTTTAAGTAACCAAGGTGCTACTTTTGTATAAAAAAGTGTGTTCTGTGATATTTTATAACTCCTCTTGGGAGCCGTATGGATGCTAAGGCCTGTGTACTTAATGATCTACCACTTGAATGATGCCTGTAAATACAGACTTACACAGCACATATACTAAAATCTTTAGCCTACAACATTTGGGTAGTTCTACCTTTCCTCCCATCTGCCTATCTAATAGACATTAGATATGCAGCAACTTCTTCTGCCATTGTGTTAGCAGTGGACTGGATTTCCTCTTGTTTGAGAAGGAAGGACCAGTTGACTCATTTGAGGGGAGCATACAAACCACTCATCCACAACCACTCAACCACCATCCCCGTCTTTCTTGACCAGAAAAAAAAAAAAAATTACTTGGTCTAGATTTACTTGGTAGGAGTAAGGTTTGATTTTTTTTTTCTTTACTTCTATTTTTCTTTTTTACAAAATACATTTTAGCTGAATAACCTTAGGGCAATATTATTTTTACCAATGAAGTCTACTAGCTGGGGGCTCCCCTCCCAGGCACTGCCACCTCCCTCACAACAGTGGAAACCTGACAAATTCTTCTGCCTAACACAGTCCACAGCTGCAGGAGTATTATTCTGCTGGCAATTATAAACTTAAACTCTTCCAAGGAGGTGGTGAGAGAGCTGAGTTCCTAAGAAATAATCATGTTCAGCTGTTGTAGCTCTGCCTGGGTGTGATAGCATTGTACAAACTGTATTTCAGGCCCTTCACAGCAAAAGAGCAAGTTTTCAACAGGCTGATAGACCTGTAAGGTGGGTAAATGGCAATTTAGTACCTTGCAGAAACTGCCATGCCCATATATTTAAACAGAAATCAGCCTTTCCTAGAAAAGGATACTATAGCAAGACTATCACTTTTCTCAGGACTCTTCAAGGATGTGAAAGACTTTATTTCCTAAAAAGTTATATCAAAAACGTGTAGACCTCAGAAAACATGTTTTCCTTTAGTTTAGAATATTTTCTTTCTACATAAAAGCTAGAAACAATAATGAAAATAATAAAAGTATCTTTGGGGCAAAAGAAAATAGACAAAGAGATGTAGTCCCAGCTCCTCTTTCATCTCTTTTGTCACTCATCATCAGTCACTGCAGTGAGGAGGAGAACTATCATACTTGGACCTGTTCTAGTCCAGTAAAAGCTTTGATTTTTTTTTAATTTTTTTTTCCTTCCCCTGTTACAATTCTTAGGCATACTGCATAGGAGTTATCACTACTGTTTGCAAAGAGCCAGGAAAAGGAAAGGGGATAAAATATTCACCTCCAAAGTCAACACCAAATGAAGCTATGCATCTATATTTCTCTTTCAAGGACATCATCAAAACTCGTGGAGGCAAAGCCATCCACTGCAAACCATGAGGCTGTATAGATTTTAAGGTAATAAAGCGAACGTAACTGTCAGTCTCCAAACCAAAACCATGGTAGCCTTTTTAACTAAAGAGAAAGTTTGTTTTTTTTTTCTTTTCTGAAGAGGCTGCTTCTTCAAAGACCCTATTGATGGGAAGGTAGAAGGAAACCTGACATCATTTTGGATTCTTCCCAGCCTACCTTCAGGCATCTCTTTCTACTGCTTCTTTTGTGGAGGCACTCAAGTCTTAGTGTGACAATTGAAAAAATACGAAGCCTCTGGGCTGTTATGAATTTGTGTCCCCAGAGAGAAACACAGCACAAACCTGACACACCAGAAGACTTAGAGGAACGGTCTATTTTCTGTTATTTTGAGACGGTCAGCTTGAGACTGAAGGTGATGTTGGTGGGGGGGTGAAACCCACACCAGTTTTTACAAGGGGTAACTCCTAACCACCCTGGAGTACTTGGGGGGGATTTCAGAAATACAGGGAAACAAGGAAAGCGGTGTAAGGATGAGAGTGAGAAGTAAGAAAGAGAGGGGTGATGGAGGATATGTTGGCAGATGCCAATGGACAGCTTGGGTGATTCTGCGGATGACATGTGTTTTCCAGACAGAACAATGGCATCCAAACTGCTAATCAGAACACGGGCTTGGCTCCGTCTCTCAGCTGTAAATCTTGCATTCTTCTGTCTTGTCTGTAGCCAGATTATTCAGTCTGTCAGTAGAAAAAGTGGACCAAATTCTGTAGTTATCTGGAACCTTTTTACTGAAGTCAAAATGCAGATATGAAAACACCAGTGATTTCTCCTATACAAACCCCCAAATAAATGTGGTGAACTAGGGACTCTGCAGCCATATCCATTCTGTTTTCTAGTTCCACAACATCCAGAACATGGGAACAAACACTCAGGTTTGAACAGTGAAAAAGGTTATTTTATGCCTATTCATCAGGAGTAGGACTCAGATTGGAACAAATGGCATTAAAGATAGGAAAGTCCCTCACTAGAGCTCACAGCTGTTCTTCATCTATCTCTTCTTGTTCACATGTCTCTTCAGTCCTCAGAAAGATTAGACAGTTCTTTTATTTTAAACTATATCAGTAGGATAACTATGAGAACAGTCCTGTTCTTGCCTCTATGTTTAAAGAAAGAGAAGATTTGGGCAGGGAAAGACAAGTGTGAATGTCTTAAGCTGCATTATTATGGAGAGAATTTTCTTCTGCCATTTGATTCCTCATAAGATAATGCACTTGTAATTTCTTAAAACTTACAAGATGTGTCCCTAAATACTTAAAAACACCAAAATCAGATCAAGGATACAGTTAAGCAACAAAACCAGCATCCTGAACGTTGTGAACATTAGAGTCATTCCAATCCCATACTCACTTCCAGCAAAAACTGAAGGTATATCATCTTCCTCCAGGCTACGCTTTAGTTTCTCCTGTGAACAAGCTCTATAATCTACCAGGAGAAAAGGCTACGTTGAAAGATAAATAAATAATCAATTATTTATATTTCTAAAAGCATTCAGCTGTGCTTACAGTGCTGTATAACCATTTAAAAGTATGTATTCAGCAGAGAACTTCCAGGCTAGGAATCTAGTGTATGTGATTTAATCGACACCCTCAAGATTCCCAGGATGACAAATCTGCTCCTGGTCACCAACATCCACCAACTGGCCTGTCACTTCAGACAGAGACAGCCATAAGAACAGCAAAGATTGGGCTGACCACACAATTGCCAAAATTAATGTCCTCCAATCAAGATACGTAAAACTTGATGCATCCCATTGTTGTTAGAAGGAACAAGGAAACAAACAGTTCCTGAAAAGAGAAGCCAAGAGAGAGCCAAGAACCTCACTAATTTGTGGCGGATCTCCTCTGACAGCGCAACGTGGGGAATAGCCTCAGGACTTTAGCTGAAAATATAAAGAGAAAAAATATAAAGCAATTTGTCTACACGATAGAAGAGTGTTCCTTGTTATTGGGGTTCAAAATAGTGCCACGATCTTATGTTGAACTCTGTAGAGGTTTAACTATTTCAACCAAATGCATATTCCAAGGCATTTATGTGCAAAAAAACCTGGCAGGGTGAGGCACAGGCCTGAGCATCAACTTTTAGGCTTCAGGACTAAGACCCTTGAGGTCTGCATTTCACATTTTCTCTTATTTTTCTCCCTTCTAATATCACATGTTAGATGTGACCTCACATCACGGCTGAGGTCCTGCCTACTGGCAAAATTTTGTCCCTGAAATCTGAAGTCTTCCTATTTGTGGAGTTTACATGTTGATGTGGTTAGAACCACCTTTTCCATATCAATTATGGGAATACCTGAGAACTTTCTAAAAATTTAACATACTTTTATTATCAGTGTACCTTCCCCGAGAACAGCGTTTATTCTGGTGGGAAAAGAGTGGGTGTACCCTAAGCTTCCTGTCCTATCACTTGTATCGTCCTCATTTCTCTTAGGATGAGACAACAGCACAGAGGAGATAAAAATCACAAACACATAAAGAACAGGTAAGGGCTTTTCTGTTTAGAGTCTGTAGATGACAAAAGTAAGGACATGCAAGGGTAATGGTTTACGTCGTTCTCAGATCGTATCATTTATACCTAATGTGCTGTGAGCATTGCAGGATTTTGTTATCTACAGGGTAAGAAAGCATTAAAAATAATAGAGTACTACTCTTTTCTACATACAAATTTTGGTCACATGTAAGTCTTTTTGCCCTAAATCCTTTGTAAACACACCAAGCTGGAATACGTGGTCACGGCTTGGGAATGTCCATGAACCAGTTGGAAGTAACCAGTTTCTTCTCTCCAGTTTCTAGGCTTGGCCAGGCTGCAGGCTGCTCCTCTGATCATCCCACTGGCCACCCCTGACTGGGGCTTTCTGCACATAGATGAGTGTGCAATTCTTCACGTGGGGATGAAACAGAGTTTTCATCATCCATAGAGGAGAAGGGCATGTTTTCATACTTAGTGGCCACTTTCATTTTCAGCTCAAATTAATTGCCACCTCTGAGCAACCACCTAAGCTTATGTTACAGAAAAAACAGGGAATGATACCAGAGACCTGACTGTCTAGCACACCTGAAACAGCCAGGCATTTCTCAAAACATTGCCCCAGATGCCCTGTCTGAGGCTGTGCAGAATGGTCCAGAGCAGGAGCAAACCAGCCATCCCTATCCCGTGGCACCACGCACGCTGCTGTTTGCATAAATTCCTTACAGATCAGGGAGAAAATTGATCCCTTACTTTTCAGTTCCCTTCTTTTACTGGTTGTCTCAACCTTAACAGTACTTGACATCAATGGGAGTTACGTTGTGGACTGGGGGCAGTGTTTGGCCCTTAAGCGTAGTTTTTGCATGTTAATACATTAGCAACTGATGTCTTATTTGTTCAGTAACTGACAGAACAATGTACAGCAAGCACGTAAGGATGAAAAGGGGCTAGTTAGGTAATGTTGAGCAGAACATCTTCGAGACAACACTGCAACCACTGTATTTCAAATGTCAGGCTAATTATTATCAACATTTAAATGTTAGCGTGGGCCATTTTTAATAGTGGAATTTTTTTTCAGCAGGTACCGTTATAGCAAGAAAATGTCACATGTAGTTCCTCCATCTCATTGTTCAAAAAAGTCCATAAACCAAGGAAATTCTTTCTAGAGACAGTAAAAAGAACATCTTGTTTGCTAAAACTTGACTGCAAAATTAATTTTTCTGATGATACCGTTTGGGGTATCATTTATTTTCAGGAGGCATGGAGAAGGTTTGCTAGAAAATAACAATTTCAACTGAAAATAACACTTGTCAGAGCTAAAGCCAGAGCCTTTTACATACAGTTTTTGGGAGGTTCAAACTGGTGCAGGTCCCAGTGGTTCTGGAGGCAGCTGAAGTCTGAGCTGTGTACTCTCTGGTGTAACCCCTTTACAGAAAACGAAACTCAAATATGATTCAGCACAAAAAGGAATGCAATGCCAATAATTCAGATACTTCTCTTCTGGTCTCATCCATCCCTTACCATGTAAACACAGCACTAAATGGCAAATACCACTGCCATCTGGGACAGTACCTGTGTGTAATTATGAGCATGTTTTGCTAGGTCAACTGTTACACAGAATTATCACTAATTCTTGTGACGCTTTGGATGTTAGCGCTTGTCTCAACATTTATTGCTGCTCTTTAGTTGGCTTTTTGCTGCACCTTAGAGTCAGATGTAAAATGAGCATCTGTTTCAAGCCAGGCATCTGCGTGTTTTCCCTCTCGGTCATTGAGTTACAAGGAGGACTTCTTTGGGTTCTTCTCTGTGGACTTGAAGGAACTTGTTTTTGTGCCACCTCTGTAGCTCCATCGCACGCGTAAAGTTTGGGCGAAGCTTGAAGTCGCTTGCTTGACCTAGTGGAAAGAACAGAGTCTGAAGTTAGGATGCGTTGTGTAGGAGGGCTTTCATTTCTCGACACTGAGTACAACTTTATGCATCATAAGCGCGAAAATAGTAATCAGCTTGAAATGCATTGTGTGCTTTGCCCAGTGACCCACATTTAAAGAAACTATTGTCAATTATTATAAAAAAAAAAAAGTTCTTTTTGTTTTTCCTGTAAAGGCAGAGCTGGGCTGCTGAGGTATGTTTGTGCTGACAGTGGTGACAACAGTTAACTTCTGAAAACGGGAAAGCAAAGGCCATGATGATACTATATTGAAATTCCCATCGCGAGGCTGGGTTTTTTTTAATTTTCTGTGTCTGATTTGACACACAGAAACAACAAACACATGGAGTTAGTCACCAAACTTCATCAAAATCTGAA
>VZTO01016274.1:218174-243174 GCA_013400615.1 Syrrhaptes paradoxus | reverse complement strand
CAGATTTTTCACTTAAATCTCACACCCTAAATTCTCTCACTTAAAAAAAAAAAAAGTTTGTATGTTTGTGCATGTCTTCATACACAGAAATGCTGGCATTTAGAGGTTGAAAAGGCAAGAAAGAAATGTTATGTATATTTCTTTTTGCCTGTGAAAACCCTCAGCAGGGTTAAATCTTCAGCAGGCTGTATGTGCGAATACCTGTTGCACACGAACTAGCAAATTAGCAGCAAGAAACGAAGTTTGACAGGCACTCCGAGGCAGGCTGAACCATCTAGGAAAATAAAGGTTCTCCCCAGTGATGGAGCTGCTTCCAGCCTCTTCCAAAATGCTATTTAAACACGCTCCAAACTCCCACTTTCACGGAAAGTAAACCAATCCATGAGAAATACATAGGAAATAATTCTATGCGTATCGTGCTCATTTGTATGTGAATTAACCCAATTTATGGCCATAAAGGCTGAGTTGGTCAGGGCACAGAAGACGCAAACAAATCGTAGGGGCAGGGAAGAACTGCCCACAGTTGAGAATTTGTCACATTTCTGCACCACTTGATATTAATACATGTTGTGTTTCAAATGAGGTTAAAATGACGATGACAGCTCAGAAGATCTGTGTGACGGTAGATAGAAATAGAGATACAAGAACTTCTTATATCTTCCTTTTGTGTTTTCAGTTTCTTCCAGGTATAGATCTCACGGTGTCTGTTAACTGATTATTTCTTTTAAATAAGGAAAAAAAAAAAAAAAAGAAAAAAAATCCCTTTTTATCACCCCAACTGCTTATTAGATTTGATGCTGGGAAAAGCCCTTCATTTGCTCTGAACAAATAGTTCTGTTTTCCACCGCTGGCTGGCATGTTTAAAGTAAATAAGTTCTCGGCCATCCAGCACCACTGAACTCATTCAGTGGCTAGAACAAAGCCATTGTCCAGGGGTCCACAACAGCCCTTTTCTCTCCTTCCCGTAGCAGGATCTTCCCTGTTACCGCCCTGTGCTCCCGAGCTTTGTAAGCAATTCAATAATGTGCAAATGCTAAAAGTGTGTGTGCTTATTTCACAGAAGAAATGAAGGAAGATTATGACACTCTGGGGCCTGAAGCCACAATTCAGACCGCTGGAAACAATGGTACAGGTAAGAGACCGCATGCCACGAGCATCGCTTTGCTTCTGTATCACATAGAATTAGCTGTGCACGAAGTGACAAAACCATTTCTCTCTTGTTTGCAGTTTAACAGTTGGTAAAGGTTTACATAATTCTCACGGTTTTTTAAATTTTTTTTTTCCCCAATTTCATCACAATGGAGCAGCGAAAAACTCATCCGCTGAGGCTCCTCCCTACCCCTCCCCTGCCCCTAACTCCTTTTAACTGCATCCTCGTGAGGTGACAGTTTTCAGCAGCACGAGGAGATGTTTTCCCAACGAGGGCGAATCTCGTCTAGTTTGAAAGTAGCCAGACCAAGATAACAGTAGTCTTTTAATGAGAGAGACCATACAAAGAGCTTGATAATGAGGATGGGGTGCACCCTTCTTGGCAACCCCAGATTCGCATGGTGCACAGAGGAAAGCTACTTCAGAGAGTGAAAACATCTTTTCAGCAAGACACACATAAACCCTTTACATAGATATACAGGCACACACACACACTTTAAATGCATATTTATGAGATTAGTCTGTTTCTGGCTAATCTTTTTTTTTATTATTATTTTTTTCCACTTTTCACATCTCTTTCTTTCCCCTCTTCTTAGAAATCAATACATTTTGTGGAACAAGACAGAGATATTTAGCAAGCATCACCTCCAAACCATCTCTTTTTCTTTTTTNTTTTTTTTTTTTTTTTTTTTTTTTTTTTTGTAGCAAAGCAAAACAGCATAAGGTTTCTGTTACTGTTTTCTAATCCAAACGAATTCAGGGGTTTACCATGTTCTTTCCAAAGGCCACGAGGCCCCGCTCCATCCTCAGCACAGCTGAATGCCATACATCACCCAACGTTTCTCTTGCATTTGTTCACAATCTGAGATGTTGCAGATAGCCCTGATTTACTCGGTTAAGGGTTTTCTAGTATAAGTACATTTCTATGCATTCCATTATGAGATTTAGCTCATAGGTAATGCCCTCTACAAATATTACTGTAAAAGGTGGTACCTAAGTCTCGCAAGGATTTTATTACTCACACTTTCCTGGTGTTGGTAACACCCACATAAAACCCCAATGCTCTCATTAAGTAACAGAAGAAATTTACTTTGTAATTGTTGAGGGGGGAAAATAATAGGAAAATAAAAACCATGTCACCGCTTTTTTCATCCATTAGATTTATTATGCATGAAAGTAGGGTGGCACCGAGACGCAGGTTTTCTTGACATATATACTTAACGATGTTGCTGTATGGAACTGGATATACATGTATTTTAAAAGCTTTTTTATTTCCAAAAGACGCTAGTAAAGTGAAAAATTGTGCTAAGCACTGGGACAAACAGGACTTTAAAAGACATCTGATTCAGAAATCAGACTTGATGGTTATCTGAATTACCATTACCAGAGCCTTTGAGGTCCCCTATCAGTCCGTGTGACTTCCTTTGCACATATTTTCCTTACCATAACAGGCCTTGACTCTTTCACGCTTGCCATGTGGTCTGCTTGAGGGGGAAGAAGACTTCATGTCCTCTTAGCCCCTTTCCTTCCAGTATCTGATGGTCTCATCTGCTTCCTCGACTTCGGCCTCATGGCATCTCTCTGGGGGCAGGGTGTTGTTGAGCCCCCGCACAGCCCTGTCAGTAACTCTGGGTGGGGGCCACGGGCTGTCCTGCATCTTCTGAAGCCAGTTTTCTGGGGGAAAATATGAGAGTTGCCCCTACCCAGCTTGGTGCACTGCAAACTCGTTGTTCAAAGAGTGCTTTGCATTTAGGTGATCTGCATTTAAAACGCAAAAGCTGCTCTGGACGTTGCACCCGGTAATCCCTTCCCCAAATGTCCTGTGCAAAAGTCCCAGCCTCCACTCTGCTCCTGCTGCTGTTTGCTGCAATGAGTGGGTTTGCTCACTTAACCATTATGAGTTGTCTTGTGATCTACTAGTGTTTAATTCAAATCTTTCATCACTGAGGCATTCATAAAATCCCAGAAGCACAGAATGGTTTGGGTTGGAAGGGACCTTAAAGCCCATCCAGTGCCACTCCTTGCCACGGGCAGGGACACCTCCCACTAGCCCAGGTTACCCAAAGCCTCATCCAGCCTGGCCTTGAACCCCTCCAGGGATGGGGCATCCACAGATTCTCTGGGCACCCTGGGCCACTGCCTCACCACCCTCACAGGAAATTTTTTTTTTCTAATATCTAATCTAAATCTACTCCCTTTCAGCTTAAAACCGTTACAACCATCCAGAGCCACCTTGTTCAGCAGAGGCTGGTAGGTTGGGTAGAACATGTTTCTGTAATGGCTGCAGTCTCCATAGTATCTCAAGAGCAATGTCAGATTATTAAGTCATATTAAATCATTTGATAAATTTAAATGCCTTTGCCACTCTTTTCCCCTTGAGTGGAAGATGCCAGGTGACTACTAGGAGCTTGTAGCATCCTTCATGCAGAGTAAAAACTCTTCCAGTTTGCCTGTTGAATTGTCCCAACTGTTATTTGAGGAGGAAAGGGAAGATGTCAGACCCTGAGCCATTGGAGATTCTTTCTAGCTAGTGGAGGAAAAGTTCAATGTTTTTTTATTCAGTCTCATGATAGGCTTTGGGTCTGTCTTGAGTGTTCAACCTTAATTTTTCCTTGCAAGTAGTAGGCAGATTTAATAGTGATGTTTAATAAAACAGCTGAGGTGAGGTTGAGACTCAACACAATGGAAGAAGTTGGATCAACGACTCCATCTTCAGTGAAAGCCATACCACGGTGACCTGGTCTTCAGGAAAGACATTTAGGGCTTCCTACAGATTAACATGGGCTCTTCCAGATGGGCCAAGGAGGTCTGTGTCATTTAATATACTGTGCCTCTCCCTCTTGACACCAGATCTCATAGTGCTCCATGACTGGGGCTGAGCACAGAGATAGGAGATACAGCTTCGGACTCATTCGCATACATCCAACCGCAAAGTCGCTGTAGGTACATGCAACAGCAGTGGTGTATTTTTAGCATCAAATTCATTCCGGAACGTCATTAGTAGAGAAACAAAACTAAAAGAAAGTATCCGTTATTAAATTATTCTGCTATTGTCAGAATGGCCACTTCCTAGCTGTACTTAAAAAAGAAATCTTGTTATCCATACATTAATCATCTGCGTTTTTGTAATGAGCCGTGGAGGCTTTACAGTGGAAAAGCAAAAGTGACCATTAGAGTGAAAATTTTAGTCTTTGGTCCTGCTAAATTAATTTGTAAATATTTCTGGGGATTTCTGAAATGGTTATTTGACAAAAATCATGTTTTGCAGAAGAGATTTTTAAAATGTGAATTAATAAATTCCTATAGTTTATTGTTTTGTACCTGTTACGGTTACCGCAGCTGGGATGTTTGCAGAAAACAGATTAACAAATTCCCTCTGAACAAACAGAACAATTTTCCTGGTTTCGATTACTACTACCTGACAAGCTTCGAGTAAAGATCTCTTAATATAATTTAAAGAAAGGAAAAAAACCCCAACCCTTCAGGGGGAGGAAAACAGAAGTAAAACTTGGCAGGTTGGAGGACAGGCCGTTTTCAGGCTGTAATCTGTGTGCACCAATGGGGGCCTCTCACTTCCTGGCTAATGAAGGCTGTGGTTTTATTAGCTTTGTTTGCGATTAAGGGCAGCTATCACCATCTCACAGGACAAGTTCCCACACAAAATAACTGGTCTCCCAAGCTCCTTGAACCTCTCTCTCACTTTATCTTGAAAGGTCCTAAATGCCTCCAAAGATAGCTTTCCTTCATGCATTTTATTTTTTACACGACATGGCTGCATCAGCTTTTAGAGCTGAAAATATTTCTGCTCTCCAAGCTCCAACAATTAATTAAAAAAAGACTTATTTGGTGAGGTCACCCACTGTAGATGTCGCTGAAATTCTTGCCTCGCAGGAGGGGATGTGCAATGTGTGTGCGGTGTCAGCCCATGAGGAATCTGGGAACATGACTTTCTGCATGGAAAACAAATTAGGACGTGGGAAGGAGAAGCAAGCCTTCCCCCCAAGAAATCGAGAGAAAAGCCTAATGGTTATCAGATGGGTCTTTTTAGTAACTCTGGGTGAGCTTCCAGCCATGTCTGAATTGTTGGTAATGTCGCTGGTGAGAAACCAGATGCACAAGATCACCTTTTGCTATTTACGTTAATCTGTAGCCTTGCAGCACTGGTTGGATTGTTTCAGTTAAGGATCTGTCAGCTTTTCCACTAAATCCCTTTGTTTTTAGGGGTTTATAAAGTAGACATTAGCATTTGCTTTAGCTCCTGGATTGCATGCACAGACATAGAAGCTAAATAATCCAGAGAATTAGGAAGCCAAGGACAGAAATCTCTCCACAGCCTGTTGGATCTACCTCCAGGTAGACTTGGGGACTGGGAAGGAAGAACCTCATTTGGGCTTGAGTTTGGGACCGAAGCTCTTCATATTAACTCAGGCCTTGCTTGGTGGCTTGAATCTCCACCCTGTAAACACTGTTGCAAGCTCCAGAAGCCCCCAGCCTGCCTGGAGGAGGAGGACATGGGATGTTCCTCCCTTGGAACCATCCCACCCTTTCCCCTTCCTGCTCCAAAATCTCTTCTCCAGAGAAAAGCTCTCCTTCCCTGCTTCACAGGTAGCATTTACTCGGTCATGGCCTGAATCCGGCAAGAAATAAACTTCTTTTCATTGAATTTATTGCCAAACCAAGAGATGGGGTAGCATGAAGCAAGGGTGCGGATGACCTTAAAACAGTTGTAAGATCTAGGAGTAACAAGGGCATGAAAAGTCAGGTTTCCAATGCAAAAAGTAATGCCTCAGCTTTGTTGTGAAAAAAACAAAGTAAAAAACATTGTCTGATTCTCCTGTGCAAAATGTGTACTTGGGCGACCACCATTTTGTTATATTGCTCTTACAGCAACAAAATGGACGTAAGGTACTTGGTCTTGTTCTCCATACCGACGTTCCCCTTCCTGTAGAAGTTGCTTTTTTTTTTTTTTAGGGGGAAAAGGTGGTATTAGTTCTCATGCTACTCACAAATGGTTGCAAGAGCAACAGAAGGACCAAGGGAGGAGCACTGTGGTGGTGTAGAGATTCCCTGCACAACCCCTGTGATAGGAACAGAAGTTTCCTTCCAAAAACAAGGTCCTATGACCTGTGCCATTTGGCCACTGTCACTAAAATTCTGCAGAACGGTTGAGGAGCTGCTCAGCTCATACGAAAAATAGGCCATACTTGTCTCAGCCGGAGGATTTGATTTTATCGGCTGAAGGGATGAGGTTTGTTTACATAGCTGAATATCTACTTTTATCAATGACGGCGAGATCAGTGCTTCAAATCAGGCGCTTTCAGGTTTCCAGTCGTGCCTCAGTCAGAGGCCACATCTCGTTTTGACTGCCAGCATCACCTTGCATTTTTGTAGGAAACTGAGGTGGAGCATTTACCCATTTGTAAACACCAAGGAGCTGGTTAGTCTCTCATTTCCAGTGGTTACAAACTGGTATAACCCTGTAGGGCCTTTGATTTCCATGAGCTGACTCCATATTGCTCCCTGGCGTCAGCGAGAGCAGAATCGTTCCATTTAATATTTTACTTTTACGTGAACTGTAGAATAGTTTATGGCATTGCTTCATTTTCTTATTTCACCTAAGGAGAAATACATTAAAAATGTAATCAATCACAAGCCATTCTTTTCATTTACGGTCAGTTAAAAACAAGTATCTTTAATTCCCTGCCACCAACTGTGTCTTCCAAGACTTGTTAATAAAAAAAAAAAAAAAAATCAGAGAAAGAAAATGATCAGCTCTTTTTTCTCCTGGTATAATGATATTAATATTTGACTATAACCTCACAGAGTTTTTAAGGTCTTTCCTGTATGCAGTGTTCATACATGGAGGAGAAATGTATATTTTTAGTAACAGGATGTTTTGTGGTTGAGCATATATTATGTTTCATGGACATTGCATGAACAATAAAAAATTGGATTTACATTTAAGGAAAAGAAGGAAAATTGTACAGACTGCAAAAATAGTTTTAGGCTCAGTATCACTGTTATGCCCTAAAACATGTGGTTCTATTTGTAGAAATCTACAAAGCAACACTTTTTTTTAAAAAAAAACAACTTCTTCTGCCATTGTAAGTTAATTTTTCATGGAGGAAAAAAAATAAAGGGAAGATGATGTGAACAATTCTTGTGTCCACTGTGGAAGATCAGCCCGAGGCAGGACCTCTCATGGAGGAGAAGTAGTTGTGGTCTTTGCTACCTGCAACTATCGCCTCCAACATGGGGACTGTCTCAGGGTCTGCAGGATCTGGGACAGCTGAGCTCAGTCCTGTAGGTTAGCCTGTGTTCATGCCAAAAACCATGGGTCCCCCAGGAGCCCCCTGAAGGTTCAGGTTCCAGAGATGAAGGATTACCTGCATTACTCAAGCCTCATAAACTTGTCCCTCTGCCCTGTAGAGCCCATGTTCCTGTTAATTTAACAGCCCGCCCTGACTTCCATCCACGCCGATGGAAAGCCCGCATTAATTTTATTAGGAGCTGGAGCAAGACCGATGAGAGCGAGGATCCAGCTGCAGCCCCAGCCTTGTGGCTCCAGCACAAACAGTGGCTCAGCCTGCGATGTTAACTGACCCGAGCTCTTGGGGAGGATGCACTCAAACCCCTTTTCTGTTCCCCTTTCTGTCATTTTAGTGAAGAACGCAAATTGCACGTCGGACTTTGAGGAATATTTTGCCAAAAGGAAACTGGAGGAAGGAGATGGGCATGCAGTCAGCATAGCGGAGTACCTGCAGCGCAGCGACACAGCCATTATTTACCCCGAAGCCCCCGAGGAACTGTCTCGCCTTGGCACTCCAGAGGCCAATGGGCAAGAAGAAAATGGTGAGGCTGTAATTCATTTTTAGCCAGTATCCTGACCTCGTGCAGCTGTTGCAATTATAAATGCACTACATGCCTGGGTGTTTACCTTAAAAATTGAAGAACAGCTGCAGCGGCATGGAATTTCATGAGCAAAGATTGGGGCTGTAATTTCAGTGTATTGTGATTTTTTAGTCAGCAAATTTGTATTATTTGGTGGGTGAACTGAAGAGCTGGATTTAAATGGGAGGAAGGCTGCTGGTCTAGTTGGGAGTTTGGGAAGTTTATTTAATAGAGTTTTAATGCAACAAAAGATGGGGTAGCCGGTCTATTGCTCTCCGATGTCTTGGTAAATAACAGGAAAAGCGTCGGTAGGAAGGACTGGGTCAATGGCATAAGTAATGTAGTGAGCTGGGGCTGGAATGCAAATCGCCAACTGATTGGGAAAAGTATTTCTTAGTTTTCCAGCCAGTGAGGTCTGCGAGAAGAGAGATGCCCGTAATTAATTTCCTAGCGGGGTCCTGTGAGTCTGCCGTGGGCGTGCGCGGGTGCCGGTGCCTCCCGCCGTGGGTTGGAAGCCCCATCCCTCCCTCTCAGGCAGCAGATTGCAGCGATTCTTCTCATACCAGCCCGGGCAATCAGCCCATGAGCTGCCATTGATTTGTTGACCTTTTGGCCTGCCTCTTTCCCCCCCACCTCCTCCTCTTCCCCATCGTGGGGTGCAGACCTGCCACCTGGAACTCCAGATGCCTTCGCCCAACTGTTGACCTGCCCCTACTGCGACCGGGGCTACAAGCGCCTGACGTCCCTCAAGGAGCACATCAAGTACCGCCACGAGAAGAACGAGGAGAACTTCTCGTGCCCTCTCTGTAACTACACGTTTGCCTACCGCACCCAGCTCGAGCGGCATATGGTGACACACAAGCCAGGGACAGATCAGGTGGGGGGCTGGTTTTAAGTGATTTCTTTCTGTAATAACCCCTTAGAGGAACGATATTGCTTTGATTGGCAATCATTATTAATTTTTCATGGCATTTTGAAGATGCAGATCTTTTAATGGTAATAGCTTTAATTGAGGTCTAAATGATTTTTTGATGGTCTCTTCTAATATGATTTAATAGTCTTATGTTCACGATCGAATGAGTGTGTTAATTTCTAATTTAGAAATTTTATTTGCACTTTAACTTGACTTTAGTTTCGTTTTTATGTTCCTCAAAAAGTGAATGAAACTGTAGCATTTTAATTATACATTATTAAACATCTCAGCAATTTTAATTCCATTTTTCACCTAGTTTTACTTTGCAGTGTTGCACATAGGAGCTCCAAGACATACTAAAAGATCTGCTAATATTTTTTCATTACTTTTTGAGTAACCTTTTCAATCACGTGAAATTACGCGTATTTTGTATAATCACTTGCTAAACATAATTACACATTTTTAGAGTAACTCACCCTTCAGTACATACAGGCTATTCATTTGTGATCGTACCACTAACACGTGCATGCACTGGAATTGTGGCATCGCTATCGTTTGTATAGCCCGGCAGCGTATCTGCAATAAATCAAAGCAGTTTTTTCCTCGATGTGATGCATGTAATATTATATGAGTGTCGCATTTAAGGAAATGCTGCGTATCTCAAACAGGTGACCAAGCTTCCCTAGTCCTCCTAATCAGGATGGCGATAGACCTGTGCCGCAAAACTCTTTACATACCAGCAGAAAAACTGCCCCTGTCCTCGCCGGAGAATTCCTCCTGAAAACTTGTCTTATGGAAGGCTGTATTGGAAACTCAAATGGCACGCTTAAAACTTAAATAAATAGAAGTGTGCATTGAGGCCAGTTATAAAGGCTTTATGCTGTATTTATTTTTCTTAAAAACCTGAAAATCATGATCGGCTGTATTTCTCTTGGAAGGTTTTTCTCAGCATAAGGTAAATTCAGTTAGGCAAACACACATCTCCTAATTGCGAGATTTTTGCAATTGTCATTTTAAAGACAACTGTATCTTTTCCTTGATCTTAAATCAATATAAATGATTCTAGAGCACTTTCTTCTTTTCTTTCCTTCCCGTGGTTTTTCCAAACACATTTTCACGTCTGTTTTTCCTAACCTGATCCCCCATAAGGTTCTTTCTTTTCCTTCGTATCATTAAAAAAAATTGTCGGGGTGAAAAAAAAAACAACCCACAACCCGCCTAGATATTTATCCAACGTAACCGCCTGAAATTTCGCATGCGAGAGCGCGCCGGCGCTGGCGCGTTATGAATGGTAGCTTTGGTGTTGAAAAGTCCCCTCATTTGCTCGTGGCATTTACAATTAGTAAATTAAAATGATTGTATCATATTAACAGTGGCACAACTAAAGTTTATAGTAGTCCTCGGAGGGCGATGGGGGGAGACAAAACAGCTGTTGCTGTTTGTTTATGCAACTCAGCAACATATGAGCGCGGGTCCCTCAATGGCGCGCGGCGGGCTGGGCTCTGCTTGATCTTTGAAGGTTGCTGCTGTTTGAACAAACCTCCCTGTGTCCCATGTAACACCATCTGTCTCGCCAGGAATGTGGGAAGAGGCAGCACACCCTCGCAGTTGTCATACCGTTTCGGCGCTGCCTTTTTTTTTTTTTTCTTTTNCCCCCCCCCCCCCCCCCTTGCTCCTGCAAAAGGCTTTTGTGTCGTGGCCGCCTGCAAAAGGCTGACCTTCTACCTGGAGCATCCAGAGTGGTTGGCTACATTATTATGAATATTATTTGAAAAAAAAAATGATTTTTTTTTTCTGTCTCCAAATTCAAAGTCACGCGGCTTTTCTTGCTTGTTGCAAAAAGGTCAGCTGCCTTTGATTAGATCTCTATGCCACTTTTAACTTGCAACTTTCCCTCATCCATTAGAAGAGCACCGGGGGGAAAACATGGCACGAAAGGTAGCTCATGTCTTCCCTGCTGCTCTGTGATTTTAAAAAAACATTTCCAGCAGCAGCTCGTGCCGAAGACGCAGTCTCTTCTGCGTGATAATGAATTAAATCTTACACAAAATGCCATTAACGACAGTGTTTCGGTCTTTCCTACACATGCAGTAAACAGAATTTTTAAACAAGCGGAGTCCCACATGTTCAGAATCTGCTAGGAATATTAAGAGCCACAAATCTTCTTATAAAACAGTTTCTCTCATCGGAAGATACCTTAAAGCAACACATTTCTGATGAGAGACTTAGGAAATAATTCTAAAGCAAATATCGAATGCTCATGTGAAAGTACTTTCTCATTTGTTTCGGTTTACTGCCAACATTTTGATTTTTATTGCAACACTGATGAGACAAATAAATGTACACACAGACCTTTTGGTCCGCTTGATAAATTCAGAGCCACATTAATTTTGCTTTTGTTTTTTAAGCTAGAAATTCATGATTTCTCTTGCATAAAATTCACGTTGGGTTCTTTTTTGTTGTTGTTTTTCTCCCAGCACCAAATGCTGACCCAAGGAGCAGGCAATCGCAAGTTCAAATGCACTGAGTGTGGCAAGGCCTTCAAATACAAACACCATCTGAAGGAACACCTGCGAATTCACAGTGGTGAGTAGCGGAGGTGCTGGTGTGCTCATTTGCATTTTGTTTAATTAGCTGAGTTTTAAAGACTGCTTAAAATTTACACAGTTCTGCTTCTGGCTTCTTGGAGCTACTAAGGTATTTCATAAGTGATATCTGAGTCATCCTCGTTTATCATGCTGCTAATACTGCCGTCTCGCTGAAAGATTTGGAAATAGTAAAGCTTTCTGCAAATAATATAGATTGTTTGTTCGGCAGTTGGAGTTCAGAAGCGTTCATTCATTTCTGTGCAGTTGGACCCTGAAGAGCCCATTATATTTTCCATAACAAAAAGTCCCCCCAAGTGAAATACAGCTCATATTCTCAGATAGCGGGTAAGCGCAAAGCGTCTCATATTGAATGACTTGCGCGTTTTGGCTCTTCCTGCTTGACACAGCCCTCGGCACACGAAATGCCACCGGGCTCTGTCCTAGGCACAGACCTCCACCTATGCTGACATGGAGGTTCTACCATCAGGACTCAGTTTCTCCTATTGCGCTCATTTCCAGTGAATATTCCTTTTTTTTTTTTTTTTTTTAAGAAATAAAAAGAAGAAACAAATCAAATTTGAACAATCTGCATCTTATTTGACTCTTTTGGCCACAGGGTACTTACCCATGACTTGCAATGGTCAGTCTGGAGCCAACCTCACACCTTGGTGGCTGTTGCTGGCTGGAGAATATGGGTCCAAACTGACCTCAAAACCCATAGAAAGAGGAGGGTTAAGCAGTGGTTGTGTGTGGCCATATTCATAGAATTAATATTTTCCTTGCTATTAACCAGTGGATACACAGTTGCGTATCAAATGTGATCGCTTGGAATTGTAGCATCAATGATGATAATTAACATTTGGTTTTAATTATCATTTTAGGTGAAAAACCGTATGAGTGTCCAAACTGCAAGAAACGTTTCTCCCATTCTGGCTCCTACAGTTCGCACATCAGCAGCAAGAAGTGTATTGGTTTAATCTCTGTCAATGGCAGAATGAGAAACAACATCAAGACGGGTTCTTCTCCTAATTCTGTATCTTCCTCTCCTACTAATTCAGCCATCACACAGCTGAGAAACAAGCTGGAGAATGGCAAACCACTTAGTATGTCTGAACAAACAGGCCTACTGAAAATTAAAACCGAACCACTAGATTTCAATGAATACAAGGTTCTTATGGCCTCACATGGGTTTAGTGCAACTAGTCCTTTTATGAATGGTGGACTTGGAGCAACCAGCCCCTTAGGAGTCCATGCTTCTGCTCAAAGTCCAATGCAGCACTTAGGTGTAGGGATGGAAGCACCGTTGCTTGGGTTTCCTGCAGTAGGCAGTAATTTAAGTGAGGTGCAGAAGGTCCTACAGATTGTGGACAACACGGTTTCCAGGCAGAAAATGGACTGCAAGGCTGAAGAGATCTCCAAGTTGAAGGTTTACCATATGAAGGATTCATGCTCTCAAGCCGAGGAACAAGGAGTTACCTCCCCCAATATTCCCCCCGTGGGTCTTCCAGTAGTAAGTCATAATGGTGCCACTAAAAGTATTATTGACTATACATTAGAGAAAGTCAATGAAGCCAAAGCTTGCCTCCAGAGCTTAACCACAGACTCAAGGAGGCAGCTCAATAACATTAAAAAAGAGAAGCTGCGAACCCTAATAGACCTGGTAACTGAAGACAAGATGATAGAGAACCATAACGTATCCACTCCATTTTCATGCCAGTTCTGTAAAGAAAGCTTTCCTGGTCCCATTCCGTTGCATCAGCATGAGCGTTACCTGTGTAAAATGAACGAAGAAATCAAGGCAGTCCTTCAGCCTCACGAGAACATAGTTCCCAACAAACCTGGAGTGTTTGATAAGCAAACCCTCTTGCTGTCATCAGTACTTTCTGAGAAAGGAATGACTAGCCCCATCAACCCATACAAGGACCACATGTCTGTACTTAAAGCATATTATGCTATGAATATGGAACCCAACTCTGATGAACTACTGAAAATTTCCATTGCTGTTGGCCTTCCTCAGGAATTTGTGAAGGAATGGTTTGAACAAAGAAAAGTCTACCAGTATTCAAGTTCCAGGTCACCATCACTGGAAAGGGCCAGTGCCAAGGTGGCGCTGGCTGCCACCAACAACACTCCCACTAAAGACTCTTTGTCAGCCAGATCTCCAATAAAGCCTGTGGACTCTATAACTTCACCATCTATAGCTGAACTCCATAACAGTGTTACTAATTGTGATACTCCTCTCAGGCTAACAAAACCTCCTCATTTTACCAATATTAAACCTGTTGATAAATTGGACCACTCTAGGAGCAATACTCCTTCTCCTTTAAATCTTTCTTCCACATCTTCTAAAAACTCCCACAGTAGTTCTTACACTCCAAACAGTTTCTCTTCTGAGGAGCTTCAGGCTGAGCCTTTGGACTTGTCTTTACCAAAACAAATGAAGGAACCCAAAAGTATTATAGCCACAAAGAACAAAACAAAATCTAATAGTGTAAATTTAGAACACAACAGTGTTTCTTCATCATCTGAAAACTCAGATGAGCCGCTGAACTTGACTTTTATCAAGAAGGAGTTTTCTAATTCAAATAATCTGGATAAAAGCACTAACCCAGTATTTGGTATGAACCCATTTAGTGCCAAACCTTTATACACAACACTTCCACCACAGAGCGCATTTCCCCCAGCCACTTTTATGCCACCAGTCCAGACCAGTATTCCTGGGTTGCGACCATACCCAGGACTAGATCAGATGAGCTTCCTACCACATATGGCCTATACCTACCCAACTGGAGCAGCTACTTTTGCCGATATGCAGCAAAGGAGAAAGTACCAGCGGAAACAAGGATTTCAGGTAAATTGTTGCAACCGTTTTCTTTTGAAAGGCTGGAATTTAGTATTTTGTGATGTGTTCTGTTACAGAAGAAAAAGCTCAAAGCTATAGTCAGCATTTCCAACGAAATTAGCAGAGTTTATTTTAGTCTGAACTTACAAAAATGCAGTGGAGGAGAAAAAAAAAACTGCAGTTACCCAAGAGTACCTTTGCTTGGATTCAGAAGCAGTATCGATGCCTTTGAATAGGCATAACGCTTATGGTTTTATTCTGTTTAAGAACTCACTCATTTCTTATTAGAATTGTATCTAAATAATAATAATGTCCATCAAAAATCCCACCCTACAGACAAAAAAAAAAAGGAAAACTTTGTAGGGAAAGTGATTCTTGCAGGGCATAACCACATTGCACCATGGGGAAAAGGAGCAGTGGGAGACCTCTTGGGAATCACCCCCACATTTGGAGGTATAGGTCCATATGACCTCATAACAGCTCTATCCCATTGAAAGCCACCCTCAAATCTTCCTTCCCATGCGTTTTGGGGGATTGTTCACCCACCATGCATGGGAAAGGGGTTCTCTCTTCTTGTGCGTGTCTGGCGGATGAGAAACGTTGATGCGCCGCTTCATCACAGCCCCACCCTTCAGCCCACCTATTGCCCTTCCCAGACTACCGGTCCTCTAATCCTGACAGTCATCTGAAACATCTTTGAAAAAACACAGAGATTAAATGAAATTATTTGGAAAGGTAGCAGCTCGGGCCCTTCATCGCAGACAAAGTCTTTCCCTGGACACATAATCTGGGTCAACACTTCTTTGTGCCTGGGTACAATGTTTAATCCTTCTCTCAGGTTGTCTCAGAATCAATAGACAAGTAGTAAAGGATTTCACTGCTTGCATGCCTACAGCAAAGAGCAGCTCTACAGAAGTCACGTACTTTTATAACTTTTTGCTGGGTGTATTCAGTTATAACATACAGAATTTAGTTAAATGAGATTAACTGGCTATAGATTAATAATTTTTTTTCTTTTGCATTTGTGCATGTTCCCCTATGTCCTATTACAGTCTATTAGTAATTTTACTGACTAGTAAATGTTTTATAGTTTCAAACGTGAAAATCAGGTATGGTTTTACATTACAGGCTATAATCCCTCTTTGCACAATAGGAGCATAAATAGCACTGCACCTCCATAACAGCTGTTCCACTATTCCAATTTACAGTACATCTGCCCTCTTTGTAAATGTATTTAAGCCTATTTAATCTTCTCTAATATTAATTAGTGCAAACCTAGTCTAAGGAAACCGAACTGTGTGATAGCAAATGGAAATGTATGTTATCATGCAAGTTTGCACTCTCTTTGGATCAAGACAAAATAAATATCAAGAAATTTAATAATTTACTGATCCACATTCATTATTGCTTAATGCTGAAGGCTGTTTTAACATAGATAGAACATTGATAAAAAGTGTTATTAATATTCCCTATTTCAAATTACAAAATTAAATATAAAAATATAGCTTGAGGCCTTTAGTCGGGAGACATACATTTAAATGGATTGCATAATAATAACATTTGTACCTAAATATAAAATTCAATTAAAACCTTTCTACAGATACAGAATATATCCAAGTTTCAGTGTTTTGCAAGGAATGATCTCTTAGCTGTTGCTTACACTTACCCCTGTAAAATATTGCAATTCCTTCTGCCGTCCATGAGGAGTTTCCCCTTTGCACTTTCCACTCCTTGAAAATATTTAATGCCAATATGATAAATACTGAATGCTTGTGTAAATCGTATTATTGCAGAGTGCTCAAAAGCAGAAGGTTGGCTGAAGGCAGAGAAGCAGGAGGCTCCTCATTATTCCCACCGTTCCCATCAGCTGTAATTTAATTACCAATGGTTTCCTAAGCTAAGAGGGACCTATCTTAAGCAGACATTATTTTAACTTTTCCAGGGTGGTTGGTTCCTCCGTGGGAAGGGAGGGGTGGTGGAAGTGGGTGTCGCTGATGGGTGGTTCCCTCACAGGGAGAATTGCTTGATGGAACCCCAGACTACATGTCCGGCCTCGACGACATGACGGATTCCGACTCCTGTCTGTCCCGAAAGAAGATCAAGAAGACAGAAAGTGGCATGTACGCATGTGACTTATGTGACAAGACATTCCAGAAGAGCAGTTCCCTGCTGCGACACAAATACGAGCACACAGGTAGGGCAGCCGCACACCAATGGGGAGGGTTGAGGCCCATGCTATGCTCTTATCATAGAATCACGGAATGGTTTGGGTTGGAAGGGACCTTAGAGATCACTGAGTTCCAACCCCCTGCTACGGGCAGGGACACCTTCCACTAGAGCAGGTTGCTCAAAGCCTCATCCAGCCTGGCTTTGACATCTTTCATGGCTCTTCGCAGTCTTTCGTGAGTACACTTGTGCAACAAATGGTTTGGCAGGTGCTGAGGCTTTTAACAGGGAAGAGTAATATGTTTTGCTCAGTTCAACTTATATTTTAATTTTTTTAAATGGTTATTGATTAGGAAAGGACTGTTGAATGTGATGGGTGAATATCGTACATTGCTAGGTGAGCTCATGTCATGCTGAGCGTGGTGGCAACCGTGGTGCTCAGCATCTCACAGGATGAGTGCAACTTGGTCAACACAAAGTCTGGCAGGGGAAGGAAGAGCGACAGTGTATTTCTCGTTTCTTAGACACTATCTGACCCTGCGACACTTAATCCAATAGAAAAACCTTCCACTGACGTTAGCAGTGCGAGTTCAGCTGAGTTATCTCAAAGCAAACAGCTCACGGGGGTTGTTCTCTCCATGATTTTGCACACCAGCAGCGCAGGCAGGTTGCATTTCATTTTTGCACTTCTCAATTAATGCTCAGGGAAGGTTTCCTTCTTTCCCAAGTAGGAACTGATTTTTGTCTAGTTCAAGGAAGCTTGCCAAAGCTCAGTGCGGACTGTCAGCTTAAGAAATATTTTGGTTTGAAAAAGAGCCTCCATCACACCTATGCTGGCCATGGTTCCCCTTGCAGGCAGTGGTCCCTTCCCTGCTGTTGGCCAGGACAACCATGAGCCCAGAGGTGGAGAGCTCTCCGAGGGGGATGCATCGGCTCGGCGTGTTTTAGTTAGGGGAAAGTGGGACCGGAGCTCCCCAAATAATAGAGATATCAAGTTCTGTTAGAGAAAGGGAATGTGAATTATCATGTGAGTTATTGTGCAGCAGGACATAAACCAAACTCCAACTTCCTAGAGTTAGAAAAAGCTTACTCAGGAGGAAACTTTCCTTAACTTTGAAAGCTGAGTCCCACTTCAGGAAATGAAGCAAGTCACATCATCCTTCAATCTCACCATGTGACGGTAAAAAAATTATACCTCTCTATTAATACATCTTCCAGGCTGCACATAACCATTTGGCATTTCACATATGAAAAATCACAATTCAAAAGTGGACTGGACCTTTTAAAAAAAAATTCTTTACTTTGCTGTTTTTTCTTTCTTATACTTTTCTTCCAAATTTCAAGATAATCCTACAGAGGAAAACAAAAAAAAGGAGGTTAAAATACATGTGGGATTAGGAAAGAAAATGAAAAGCAACATTTTGGACTAGATCAGCTGGTTCATTGGTGGAATGTGCTTCCCACTACATTATTCAGATCAAATTGTTTGTTCAGTAGAAGAAGCTTTGAAGGCTTTATGTCCCTGCACCTTTCCTCTCCTGAATGATTTTATTACAGCCATCTGCAAACATTATGGTTTACTACGCTACTACCGTAAAGCTCTTATGTTAGAACTGGCCTTCATATATATCGGGATCTGGACATATGGTTGAATCCCATAAAGTTGGTAGTCCATAAGGTCGACAGACATATGGTTGAAAGGCTGAAAATTTGACAAGCTGAAATGTGTGCAATCACCTTGATTTGCAAAATAAACTGCATTCGTAAAAGCAAAAATATGTTCTGGTCCTTAAGCAGCATGGGAACCTACTGCCTAGAAAAATACCACCCAGCTGTGGCGTAAGGGGCTTTTCTCCTTCTTCTTTGCTCTGTCCCTTTTGGCTTCTCAACTCTACATCCGTCAGTTTTATGGGACTCAACCTTATGATCCAGAACATGTATACGATGTCAGATTTAATACTCTAGAACTACAGCACACCATCCAACTTGAGCGTGGCATTTAGAGACAGGAAGGATGGTCTTGTGACAAAGGCACAGGCGCTGAGGCTCAGAGCATTGTGCTCTTTTCTGCATCGCCATCAGTTTCCTCTGCGAATTTCAGCAAATCGCTTCATCTTTCTCTCACCTTCGCCCATCTTTGAAATAGCGGGAAATGATACCAGCGTGTTGTAAATCTTAATTCATGCAGGCTGAAGTCCTGTGATAGGACCCGCTGTACGAAGTGTGAAGTATTATTAAAGAGGTGTTTGCTTTTATGGAGCCTCTGTGCATCACGCTAGCGTTCGATGGAGGTGGTTGGGAGCTCTGAAGACCTTGGCTGGGCTAGTCTCCATAACTCATTCACAGCCTTCAGGAGGCACGCTGCACCGGGACTTTGGCTAATGGCTTAGCGTGCATCTGAAGTGAATTTCAAATGAATCTGAGAGGTTTTGGGAAAAGCTTGTAATTGCATTAATAAAATAGGTGCAAAATTGCAGCCTGTGTTCAGAGGAAGGAAACAAATTGAAAGTAACACCGTCTTCTGCATTTGGAGTCGTTGTAAGAGCAGGCCCAGACTTTTCAACTTTTTGAAACTTAAAAAAGAGCAAAAAAGAAACATTGCCATGTAAAGCTACATGAGCTGCCTTAATCATGTGCTACACCGACTATTGCAAAGGAGAAAAGAGGAATGCTGAAGGTATTGCAGCAGAGCTGAGTTTCCCTGACAGGGCAAGACGATGGATGGGATTTGGATGGTTCCAAGAACTTTTGGTAGGACCACGTGGCCGCAGATCAAGATGTGCTCCAAAATTACCTCTGTTCACTGTGCCTGCCACAGCTTGAGCACAGTAGAAAAAGGGGCCCAGATTTCACAATCCATATTTTTTAATTTATGCAGTATTAGTGGTAGCTCTACATAGAGAAGGAAAATTTACTGCGTTACTGCAATGAGTGAATTCCACTGGTTCTGGCTGATCTGAAATCTAGTGTAGAGGCTGCTGCTTGCTGCAGGACCAAATTCTGCCAAGTTAATTTTGGGATGCTATTTAATTTTAAGAGAAATAATGTGTTCGTTTTAGAGTCTTTAGGCCTCACAAGATCTTATGACTTTCAAACCAGAGGATGGAGCACTGTAATGAGGGTGCAGAGCATGGCAGGTAGCACGGGAATTCAGCGCTTGTATTATGTTCCTGTGAGGTCTTAGGAACTCATCCTAACTTTGGTCAGGCTGGAATTAGTTGAGCAGATATTGCTTCATTTTCATGCATTTAGTGTTAGATATCTTCAAGTTACTTAGTCCAAGGTTTGAGACACTTTCCTTAATAAAGGTGAGGAAGATGACTGCCTTCACGGCAAAGCATTGGTGCCATTTGGCTAACAAAAAAATCTTTGCATTGCAGATAAGGAGGGAAAGCAGTAATGGGTGAGTGGGCAGGAGCACTAACAGAATGGAGCACCTAGAAAAGAGAGAAATATCTTCAATCCTGGGTAGCAATACAGCCCCTCTTTGTCACCAACGTTGGGCTGATCCAGGAGGAAGGTGAAGGTTAACGTTTGTTCTGCCGTCGTCATTGCCCGTGTCTGCTACACACCAGCTTTGTTGTAGCTTCACAAGGAAACTTGCAGCGTGCTTGCTCTGCAACAAAAGCTGGAAGCAGTTTCTCAGAATCCTACCTAGAAATTTTAAATCCTTTAATTGTTGTTCTATATTACATCATATTCTATTTTATTACTTGTGTGGGCTGCCGAGGGCCCCATAGCTGTGCTAGTGCTTTCATCCTTTCCTTTTCCACTGTATATTTTATTAAGACCTCTTTTTTATTTTTGTAGCTTTCATGCTGATGCAAGCACTAGTTTTATTTCCAGATTGATTCCGTAAACTAAATATTGTTCTTGAGCCTGGTAGCAAATCAGCTCTCTCTGGCTAGTATTTTGAATTCCCAGCTCAGGAGTTTTCTTTATTTAGAGCTTGATTCATAAAAAATTTACATGCTATTTAAAGATTATTTTTTTCTTGCTTTACTCTGATACAAGTTTAGAATTCCCCATTTTACATGCAAATAAAGAAAAAAAAAGGATATATTCTATGCTTGTGAAATTTCTTCTGTAGATGTGGTCTCCTATTCAAAATGGAACAGGTGCAGCTTGGGCAATTATATAAAAATTGCATTTATCTTGCACCTTTGACCACTTCGCTGTGCTCTGGCCACTAATCCATCTCCACTGGGACTACATCTAACATCCAAACCCCCAAGCAGCTTCAAAAGAACTGCCTTTAAAAAAATAAAAACAAACTGTCACAAAAAAGTTTCCTTCTTTCCTCCAAAGAGTGGGGTTTCTGTTTGGCCCCCTGCCATCGAAAAAAAGACCCACTTGCCTTAGGCAAAGGATGGGTGATATTTAGTCAGGGACTAGTGACAGCTTATGATCTGATGTCTTATGACTTTTATACCACCGCAAACGGGAAACACACAGTTTTTCAGTCAAAGACTTTTAGCCCACGAAGGTTGAGAGATACTTACTGTTAGAGAATTTTTTTTGTTGTTTTGTTTTAACAGAAATGCAATTTTAGAGACTTTGAAAACAGATTAGTTATGATTTCCCCTCTGTAAATTGAGCATAAGCCCCTGTAGGAACCTCTTTTTGCAGACGGTGGGATAAAATAAAAGACTCAACATCATTTCCTTTAGATACTTGAGAGAGATTTACCATTTCATTTCACTGCAAAATGTGGCATCTACATCAGCCATCCACCTGAGGACACACAAGTGTTTCATGAGACCTCATGTGAGCTGCCTTGGGTACCCTTCTCCTAGCTCCATCCCCAATAGACGGCATAAGTCATCTCAGATGAGACTGGGAAAAAGTAGGGTGGGATGTTCAAATCTGGTTCCTTTTGACCCATCTCTGCCCCACTGATGTTGGACGATACAGGGCTAACTCTTACTGTTAGAGAACTCTCCCCATCCACCTACAACTGGAGGTTCTCCCCATCCACCTACAGTTGTAGGTTCTCACTATACGCCTACAACTGTAGACTTCTTCCCATCCCCAGTGTAAAATATCTTACTTCAGCTTTATTTTATGGCTTACTAATGCATTGTAGGGATTAGGCACTTCTTTTAAATGGCTGAAATACCAGGTTTTGCACACGGGGGAAAAAAAAAATAATGTTCAGAAACCCGATACATTTAAAAACATATTTCAATTAGTGTTGTAACAGCTGCGCGCTGTGAAGGTATGTTGTGCGGTGTCTGAACAAAGAACTTTGCTCAAGCTGTCATGTTCCCTCAGATCAAAACTTAGTCCTTGATATGGATGTGGTAGACTAAACAGCTCTCATGTAGCCTTTTTAGTAATAATATAAATTAATATGAAAATACGAAGCATTTTAATCTTCTCATTTAAAAATTAATATGGATGGTTCCCTGCCAGGCTGCCTCCGTGTTGGCTGGGGGGAGGCCCCAGGTAGCATGAACGGGAGATGCAACATTGAATAAATGCCACGTGCAAGGGACAAGCAAAGCAGGCAAAATGTGAGGGACAAGCACATCACCCAACCTTGGGGAAGGGTGGTATGAGAAGTAGTGGAGATGGTTGACTTCTGTTTGAGGAGAGGAAAAGTGCTGGGCAACTGGATGGAGAACGGCTTGATGAGGAGGGAAATGTGGGGTGAGAAGGGTGTAGTGGGCACCAAAAAAATCAGGAAATATGAAGTAAGGGAGAAGGAGTGACATTGTGGAGAAATGGAACAAGACAAGGGTTGGGCTTGATGTTAGGGAAAAGTAAGTCAGGGGGAGGGACTGAGACAGTGTGGGCAGGAGTTCAGTGAGGAGAAGGACGTGAAAAAAGATGCTGAGGAAAAGCAGAAGGTCTACGAGGAACAAAATTAGCAACTGTGGAGATACTAGCAAAGGGAGGGTAGCGTGTTGCTCTGACTGGCCTCAGCAGGACAGCCGGGATAAGGCAGGGGTGCAGGTGGTTGGGTGTGTTGGTAGCACTGGGAAAGCTCCCACCTCCTCTGTGAGGGTTTTCTTATGACTTGATCGTGCTAAAATCTCCCTGGCTAAGACTGTGGGATTACCCCATCATGGCAAAACCTGTGCTCCAGATCGCAGGATTCGGTGTACCCCAGGTCAAGGCTGGAGGTTCAAAGCCAAAGTACAGCTCAAAGCCCAGAGTTTTCTTCAAGCTTGATTTTCAACCTGAATTGTCAGAAATGCGTATTTAGGAAACATCATAAAAGAAATACTGCTATAATTCAGTACATGAAGCTTGAATTTTCAATTTTACTGTAAAGGGAAATAAAGAAAAAAAACTCTGTATATGTACAAGCTTAGTTTGAGTCCCAATTTCCAGACATCCACTAATTTCCCTGTCGCTTGGGTTATTCTATCTGTGGTTTCTCCTTTATTTTCCTTCCTGCCAGATCTCCCCTTCATTTCATAATGTACAATTTTTGGCTTCCTTAAGCATTTGTTAATCACACCTTATTAAATGTGAACTTTCACAGTGGGACTTGAAGGTAGCTGTGACTAGATCAGGCAAAAAATTAGCATATAACCTGGTATTCGTTCTTAGCAACTTTGCTGTGGAAGTGAATTTTTTATTTTTTTTTATGCCTGGCTTTCCCTGCTCTCCATTCTCGGTAGCGGCTAGAGAGGAAAAGAAAGCAGATCAGGCTCATAGAGGAGCAGCTTGAGTTTTCCTGGAAGTTGAGATCCTCCAGTGGGCTGAAAACATTTTTTTTTCTTCATGGTGGATTTCCTTCCTGATGGTTTCCCATCTTCCTGGCTCTTCACTTTCACCTAGGTTTTTCTCGCCTACCTCCACCATACTCTTCCTTTCCTTCCACTTGCTTCTTTAAGAATTAACAAAATACCCCATTTTTACAGCTGACAGGATGGGAAGGCTCTGGTGAGAAGTTTATTCCTGTTCTGGTCACTTGCTGCATTAGCAAAGTATGATAAATACACTCTGCTCTAGAAATAAGACATGCAAAGCAGGGCTCTGCATCTCAGGCACCGAATACCAGCATTTTTATATGCGTAAAAATAGCATGAAATATAAAATAATGACCAATTGGCACTGGATCTGCCTGCATGGTTGCACCAAACTGCAGCATTCAGTTGAATGACACTCAGATTATAATTTGACATTTCGAAAAGGAAAAAAAAAATAAATCTGGCTGAAAGTACTAATGTTTGATTTTATTTTTTGCCTTCTGCAGTCTAAGTTTGGTGATCGGTCTTCACTAATTCCAATCTTTGCACCATATGTTATGTCTGGATATCTCACGGTTGCATCATGCTTTGCTGAGTTTTGTCGTGTGGCATCATGCTGACAAGTATTTTTTTGTCAGCTCTATTTTGGAATTAAGCTTTCAGTATGGCAGTTCTGGAAGGTGTTGAAGGCATTCTTGTGCTATTTGTGGCCTGGGATCAACCAGATGTGTTTAGGCTTGGCACTGGTTTTGAGTTTCAAACATTGGTTCGAAACTGCCTGAAATGCCAAAGGAAATACTGTTTTCTGCAGCTTAACACTACTTTAGCACTCAGCGAGTGGCTGACAACATTTTATTTAGAAACCCCTTATGCTTCCGTGGCAGATGTATATATTTGTATTTGCTCGTGTGATGGGTTTTTTGGTCTTTGAGGGCTTCCTACCCCAGGTGAGGCCTGGAGGAGAAGACCCCTGTGGTGGGTTGGCGTGGGTCCAGCCCAGGTCCTCCCACTAACACCAAACCCCTTATGGACCCAACGAGTCCCAGGTCTCTCTTGAAGTTGCTAGACCCACAGCATGCATTGGGCCCATTCCAACATAAATACCATGGGTTCCCCTTCGGGTGCCGTAGGTGAGGAAGGGTTGGCCAGCTGTTGGCTTGTGGTTGCGTGGCACCAGTAGCGAAGGCACAAAGGTAGGATGTTGGCTTCCTGCTATTCACGAGCAATGTACACAAAGAAAACTTTAAGAAACAAAGGTCTTCTCTCCAGGCTAATCTCTTCAGCAAGGCGGGGAAAGGAATATGGCATGTACATGATGCTGTCAGCAGAATTATTTATAAATAGGGATATTTTTTGAACATTTTCATGGGTGTCAGCTGCTCGCTAGAGCTGCCAGTTTTCCATTGATGCTCTCTGAGTCATTTTCTTTATTATCCTAAGCTGCTTGAGTAAAATTACTACAATCAAAAGCATCCAAAGTCTAAGTTGTAGCATAAATGCAGGGTTGTTGTTTTTTTTTATTTTGTTTCTGAAGTGGATCTTCCTTTAAAAAGAAATAAGCTGGGCGGTTCAGGCATGGCATTGCTCGAGCACCTTAAAGAACGGAGGGGGAGTGAGAGGCGGAGAAGCCACCCATCCCTACTGGTGTAACTTATACGTGTCCTCTTGTCTTTCCTCGCAGGAAAAAGACCACACCAGTGTCAGATTTGCAAGAAAGCATTTAAACACAAGCATCACCTGATCGAGC
>VZTO01016274.1:180674-213174 GCA_013400615.1 Syrrhaptes paradoxus | reverse complement strand
ACCTAAGCTCAACTCAAGCAAATGAGTAAAACCAGGGGATTACTCAACATCTGATTTCAAGACTTTGAATCATCAAGGCTTTAATTACCACAATGGCAACTTTAAATGTCACAGCACCAACCGCTGCCGTGCCACACAACGCTGTCCTTTTCTTTCCCTGTTAAGAATAGGTTTGTTCATTCATACTGCAAATAAAGAAACAACTTTAGGGCCCAAATCTGCAAACAGTGAAGTCATTAAACAACTGACTTCAACTCACATGAGCAGTGGTACTTGCCTGAGTAGTAAGAGCAAAACCAGAGCCTTAGAGAACAGCCCATCAGAATTTTAGAGTGACAACACTGCAGTCAGCTGAGTGGTTTGTAAGTTGAAGTAAGACACAAATGAAGACATTCATGGGTACGCGTCCAGCCAAATAGGAGTATGGATGTTAATACTTAACACAGATAGTTAAATACTCATACCCAATAAAAAATTCAGCAAATATTATATTATTTTGAAGCATGTAATGAAAAGGTTTCCTTTCATTTCTTTACCCTGCTCTATACGGGATAAGAGCCACCAACGTATTTTGGAAAGTTGGTTGAGAAGCGATGGAGTTTGAGAATCCTGTACAGTGCGTGTGCCGTCCACTGGCTCCAGACACACATCTACAATCTGGAGTTGTGCAGCCTGAAATAAACACAGCTGTGTTTATCTGAATGTGTGATCCCATGTACATGGTAGAAAGTTCAAATAAATGCACTCAATGCGACGATGCTTTAAATGCAGTGAGTGCATTTGTCAGATGTGTGATGATGCAATCTCTTAAATAAACAGACTGAGCTGTTTGTTTGGCTCCTGAGCTACACAGACATAAAAATATAAGTACATTAATTGAAGCCAATAAAATGAAATCCAAAACAGCTCTAAGATCTTAATTGAACCTTAGCGGAAAATTCACTTGTTGTTTTTACACCCAGAATAAACAAGTTCTGGGCATTGGTATTAAGTATATGGTGTAAGTTTTAGACAATATTAGACTAACAAAATAGATAACCATCAGTTCTGGTTTTAATGGACCAATCCTGTTTTTTCCCAAGATGGCCCATTTTCTAAGACCAACTCTAGACATTATAGGATATCCCAAATTTTTTACCTCATCCACCAAAGAGGTAGCTCTATTTTACAGCCCAAATATCTGCATTTGGGATGTGTGGTCTGTTCGGTACTCAACAGAAGCAACAGTCTAAAGGAATAAGTTTTTGATGAGCCGAAGAATATATGAAGGAAGAGGAAAACTGAATGAACGTAGATGCTACCAAAGCTGTTGTTTCACTCAGAGTTAACATTGGCTCAGTGCTTTACTATAAACTCATTCAGAACATCAAATTACTGGAAAAAATCCTCCACTTGAGAAATTCGCAATAGTTACTGATGAGTCAGAAGTTGGAAGCAGTGACACCACTACATGCTATTAAAAAAGTCCTGCTTTTCAATACTGCCTGACTTCTCTGCAGCCCTAAATAACATCACTGTGTCATAAAGCCTTTTCATTTGTCTTAAGCATATTCAGTTGGAAAACATGATCTGTACAAATAGTCTCAAGAACATTTACTGCAGAATTAGACCATCAAATTTCTTGACTTACGTGCTTTAAAATCTTGCCCAAAAGATGGCACTAACATTGTTTTTAGTAACATATATGGGATATAGATTTAATTCTTCCCCCATGTAAAAGTATCTTCAAAATGGTCACAAATATATGTTGAAAGAAGGTGCTTAATGTGCACTACTATGGCAGCTAACAATCGTTGAAAATAAATTAAGCTTTCTTCATGTTAGGATCATCAGACACCGCACGGAGAAACTATTGCTGGACCAGCAGTTGTATCTGTCAAAGTACAGAGACACTGAGCTATGAAACCTTCATCCCAACCAGGAGGACTATTTAAATCTATGTAATACGCCATATAATATACCAGAACAGTATCATACATTTAAATCATGCACTATTAAATCTCTGGAAAAGTACACTAAGACTAGATCAACTTCATTGAACAATTTATATCTGATTTAAAATATTCAAAGAAGTATTACACTGTTGAATTTTATTAAGAGTAATTTATTTCAAGTTTTAAAATATTTAAATTGCATGCTGTATAAGGAACTGCAAATAGCCTGCATGTCTCTTTGAGAAGTGGAAGCACCTATTTACAGTACTTTCACAGTTTATGTTGACATGGTTCTTCTGAGCATGCACAGAGACCATCTTTCTTCTTTTCACTAATCGGATCATGTCTACGGACTTGAAGAGCACAGCTCATACAGCTTTCAAAACCCCTCAGGTACGTGGTAAGACATGGTGGTAAGGACACTAAATAAAAACAGAGGAGATGACATAAAAAGACAATAAACAGGCCAGCATGATAGGTATGACCAAATTATTGCCAAGACTTTTGCGAGCACCATAAAGAAGGCTAGATTCGAGGGGCAGAGAAGAGAAAGTTTGAGGAAAGACCCTGGAAACTGGATATAAAGGCTGAATATATAACTGAATATAAGCTGGATATGAAGATAAATGAAAGTGAGAGGTAAAGAAGGGCAACACTATGAAAGAGAAGTCAAACAGTGTCTGCTCTATGCAGTCAACACAAGGGATGCTACAGGATCCAGGGGACAGCAGCTATGGGTTGAAGCTCTGTTAGAAAGTGGCAGGAGAGGAAGTAGATGGAGAGCTTGTGACATGCTGGGATGGGAATGCAACCAGCGAGAGGAGAAGCCAAAGGGAGATGGAGCAAAGGAGGGAAATGTCTGGAGGCACAGCAGAGGAATGGGGAAGTGGTGGTATAGAGATATGTCAGAGGTGAAGAAACAGCTAGGACGGGGGCAAGAGGAATGGTGGGGAAGGTGAGGAGGACCCATATGTACTGGACTTGTCTTTGTGGGAGCTCTAACTGGGGGATCTGCACACGCTTACAGTTAATTCAGGCTGAAAACAAGGAAGAGAGGGAGCGTGAACTACACCGACACGATATATATACAGCTTTAAACTCTAAAAAAGAGGTACCACAAATGAGAAGGGTGAGGAATTGCAAGAGCTGCCCCAAAGCACATTTAATGCTTAACACCGCTTCCTGATGAAGTCAGAGTAATTTATGTTCCCAGCCTGTTTCCCTTCTGCTAACAAACCCCTCCCGAAGTCAGTCAGTTAAAGAAACGCCGGGAAAAGGAAGGCGAGCTTCTTGCGGAGGGAAGTCTCAGCCACTCACTTGTAGTTTTAGTTTCCCAGAGACAGACTCAGGTTTCTTTTTAGACTTGTATTTTTGTTGTTGTATCTGGAGCAAGCCAACCTTCATACCCCCCCCCGAAACGTTATTTTTCTTTGTGGGAGGAATTAGTCGGGGAGAAAAGAGAAGTGAGGACTGATGACTGCACTGCAAAATAGTAACAGAGGCATCACAACGAAATCGGGGAATTTACAAAAATTAGATACAGCTACTGTGGCCACCAATCCCAGGTGGGTTTTCTCTTATTAACACAAAACCCCTCAGTTAAGAGGAATCAGAAGGGCATGGTACCAATTATTGTAAGCTGCCATCACCACTCCTGTCGAGGCTCTGTTCAGTCTACACGAAAAATCTCACACTGTGTTTGAAGGGCCTGAAAACCCCCAAACCATTTCTGGGAAACTCCCCACAACTATATCCCTGCTCACAGAATTATTTTTTTTTTGTGCTGCAACACAGCGGATCATTTAAATGCAACCAGTTGCTTTTGCGTAAAAGTAGAGCTGCTCATCTGGTCACAACCCCAGCAAGCCATGGTGCAGGAGCACACCTGGGAAAAAAAAAATAAAATTCCTACAATAGGGTGCTGGACCATAACAGGACTCTGCTGCCCTTTCCACCCCCTGCGCTTAATGAATTTTTCAAAAACCAAAGTGAACTGCCATCCTAACAACAGGAACTGGACAATTTGCAGTAGGTGCTACGCATGGTAGTGCTAGTAGCAGCAGGAGTGCCATGAATATGGAAGTGAGGAGCTAACAGGAGGATGAGACATTTGGAGAGAAGGATCTTGCTCAGCTTCTCATAACAAAAACTAGTTTTAAAATCTTCAGCAGCGAAGCAAATGGGTAGGGTGTCACCAGTTCAGCTGAAAACTCACTTGCACCTTATGGTCACCATCTGTGGTGTGGAACGTTTTCAACCTTGACAAAGCAGATTTGTCCAAGGATATTTCCTCTCTTTGAAATAAGAGAATTAGCTGTGGTAAAACCGGAACCCATGTTGGCACATCTACACTCAGGCGATCTCTGGAAAAAAAAAAAAAAAAATCATTGCAACAAGCGTCTGGTTGCCAACCTGTAAAAAATAACACCCCACCACCCCCGGCCAGCTCCAGCTGTGACGGTGCTGAGCAACACCAAAGGCCACTGGCTCTTCTTTCTCCTTTTTAAAATATGAAGTGCCTTTTTAAAAGCCCATGAGAAGAAAGGCGTACGCAGCAGGTGGTCACATCTGCGCCCGTCTCCCTCCATCCTGAACAATTTGTTTCCGAGTGCTCTCGGTGAGGAAAGGGATGGAAACTCCTGGTGGGAAAGGAGGACGAGGGTGGGCGGAAAAGGACAAGGGCAGGAGCTTCCACTCACATCTCAAGGAGGAACAGAAGAAGATCTTAAAGCCCATGAGGTGTTTGCTGTCTTTCTTGCTCTATCAGAGAATTCCCCCCGAGCCGAACTAGCTGATGAGCACAAAAATCAACATATGTTTCAGATATGTATGTGCAGCCATGCTATCACTGGTGAGATGGAAGAGACCACAGAAATATAAAACATAGACAGGCTCCTTTTGATTTGCCCTTCATTTGAGAATTCTCCACTGGCTGTCATTGCATTCATAGGACTGCTGCATTTGTGTGTTTTTTTCAAAGAACTGAGTAAATAATCCAAATAATGGCTCCGGCTCTGGACAGAGCCTTTCATTTCAACTCATTTAATGTTTTAATAATTCCTGAAGTATTGTAGGATTCCCGTGTCAAGCTGGAGAGGAGCACTGAGGACCTGCAGCTCCTCTCCTTCTGCCAGGATTTTCCAACGTGACCAGGCAAATTGTTCCGTCACCCTGGCCTTCAGTCCCCTCAGCCTGCAAAAAGGGGATAAACCAACTTCTCTGTCTCAAAGGTGCATTTTGAAGATAAATTTGTGCATACAGGTTCAGACCGTCTTTTTTGGGGTCCAGAAAAAACTTGCCTAAAAGGATAGATCCAGCAGTGCGACTTGGTTCTAAAGAGACAACGATGCTCTGCTGTCCCTGGCCACCACCCTGAATGTCACAGATGTTTTTAAATTTACTTTTGACTTTTGAGGAAGTCCACGGCCAATTACTACCATAACTAAACATGAAAATGTTAGTTTGTTATACCTAATTTTATTTTTTTTTCCTGACTTTTGAATTTTACTTCTTCCCCCAAATTCTCCCATTCCTCCCCATAAAGAGGTGGAACCCCCAGTGAGCTCCACTTCATCAGAGGAGTAGCATTGTCAGGCTAATTAGAATCCAATTAACGTAGTCAAACCTAACCACTTCACTTCCAGTTCTGGTAGGCAATGTCACACGCTCCAGTGACACAGGAAGTACTGCGATGCGAATGGAGCATCATCATCTCACCAGTAGAGACTTAGGACGGCAACTGTCTGTCTGCAGAAACCACAAGAAAGAGCGCAGCTCTCACCATCAAGAGCTTCCTATGTAACTCTGGCCTTTAAAATGTGTGACAGTGACTCAGAATGAGGAACATGAGAAAATCTGCCGAAAAAGCAGTTTGTCACAATGTGGGATTTGTTTCTTCAACAGCTATAACCTCAGTGTCCTGATTCAGCAACTTTGATGCCTATAAATTAAAGAAATAAGGTGAAGTGGCAACATGTTTGCATGGGATGGAGGTAAAACCGGGTCCAAAAGGAAAAATCACTTTGGTGGTCAGGAAATATATTGTAATGTGCCTGGATTCAAGACTAGCATCACTAGTGATGTTAGGAGAACCCTTGCATGATCATTAAGCTTATCGAAGCCTTAGTAAGATTCAGACATGGTTGAAGTATTGGCCCCATTGAAGGCGGGGTGCTACTCCCAACCTCTCATCAAGAGTTTCTAAAGCACCCAAAGCCCAGCACTGGGGCTGAAAAGCAAAATCAAAATAGAACAGATAAATAATAAATTAAATAACAGAAGTTAAAGCCTCCTGGAAATGAAAACTGATTAGCCAGATTTCGCAGAGGGTTTCAATTAACTCTGTTTCTCATTTTTGTTTATCTATATTTAATATTGATAAATAATGTTATTTCATTACAAGCCTCTGAAGGGTGTTTCTAGCCTTTCTTAAAGGGATAGTCAGGCTTAAAAAAAAGTGCAAGTAATATTCTGGGTTAGTAAAATGGAAAAGGCAGGCTTGTTTTTCTCCACTAACGATGCTTGCATGATTTCTTGCACTCTGTTTCTCCTCTGACTTTTGCAGACACAGGAAAGGGAGCTCTGCTAGGAGTTCCCATCTTTCCCCGTGTTGAAAACCTGCAATATTGGCTACTGCTGAGCTTAAACGCTGTGCTTCGTGATTCGTTTATCTCAAAGATAAGAGAGGAAGGCCCAAGAGGAGCAGTTCAACAGTTTCTCATCCCACGCGGCCCCTGTGGCCCTGGGACCTGAGGATGGGAAAGGAGGGGTTCAGCCCCACTGTGTAGGGCTTACACCCAACCCCATCTAATGCTTCTATTGACAGAGAAAGGATGCTAATATTAAAAAGACACTTCTCAGATAATTAGGAAACAGTGACCAGCACTAACAAGCCTTTATCCACTGCATGATGACCCTGATCCCACGCATCCTTGTATAGAAATTCCCTGGTTCCGTCTGCTGGAGACCAACACCACATCCTGGAGGCTGACAGGTGAAAAGCTCCCCTGCTTCTTTAACTAAAAAAAATATGTTAGGTGAAAGGGGTAGAGTGTTATTGGGCCTTTGCTTTAGGTGAGGAGATGGAGCTTTACACAGGGGGGTGAGGGTTTTGGCTCTATCTTCCTCTTGTAGGTCACCCTTCTGCTCCTGGACAGTAGTTAGACAGCCACACACCTGGAAAGTGGCATGGCATTTCCCAGAACGGCTTAATGCTGTTTAATTGTGCTAATTTAAGCCAGGTGGTCTCCACAGCAGCCTTTGCCTTTGGCTGGGAGCAGAGCAAGGAAGAGGAAGCAGAGAATTTGCTGCACCCACGTATGGGAAAAGTTGAGACAAGCCAGTTGAGAGATGCAGAAAGAAGGTGTAGTGATTGGGAAGGGCTTGGTGTACTGGTGGCTTTAAGGACCAAGATGCTGGAAGCTGTGGTGGCATTTTTTTTTGCATGTAGGATTCTGAAATGGAAAGAACTGGGATTCTCTTGAATTTCTGAAGAGCCCAGGTGAGTACCTGTTGGGAAATACAGCTGTGAGATGCTTTTTCTGTGCAGATGTGGAGAAGCGTATGTGCTGAAGTGAAGAAGTATGAATGTTATGCCAAAGACCTTTTATTTTAATAAGTCCATGAAGGAAAATAGTTTGTTCTCAGGAGGGATGCAGGTAGCTCTGCCTGGAGCTGTGGGCTGGTGGCCAGTGCTGCCAGACCTGCTGCTGCATCTCTGGCTGCTGAGCTGGAACTGGTGTTGCTGAACTAGGGTGACCTTGTTACTCCAAACAGAGCCAGTTTTTCTGCCCCCAGATTTTATCCAATTGTTGATTTGTTTGGCAACCTGAGCAGCGCAGTGTCTCCAGCTGGACGGCTGGATGTCTGAGAGACTGAGGCTGGCTGGGAGCAGATGGGAATGTTCCTGTTTTTCTGTCTCCAGCTCTTAAGGATGAAACTTGCTGTGTTCAGTCTGCTGAAGGAGGATGCCTAAAAAAATGCTAGAGCGAATGCAGCTGGAAAGTTGTCGTCTTTTTTTTTTTTTTCAATTCACTCTGATTTCTCAGGCTGTTTCTCAGCCAGACATCCAGGTCTGAATCTAGGGATGCTCAGAAAGGAAGGGTGGTGCCTGCTCGCTTCTGTTCTGTCCTAGTTCTCCAGCAAGAAGAATATCTGTGATTTATGGTAGAAAAAAAAAAAAATCCCATGATCGGGGAAGAAAAAGCAAAAAATTATGGTTTTGTAATTCAGTGCTGAGAGCTCCCCTCAGGACGGGGGAAGCCTAAGCTGTGATTCCTGCTACCTTCAAAAGTAATATCATCCTGGTTCCTAAAAACGTGTCTGTTTTGGGACCTGTGAGCTGAAATTTCCCTATCCCTACATGCCTGTACTCACAATCCTCTCCTTGACTGTTTTTCTGTGCCATCACAGTTTCAGGCATCCTAAGCCATGCCTGCAACATCCATGCTCAAGTCCAGGATAAGACAGAAAACTGACTAAAGAAAATTAAGCTCCACCTTGATGTCCCACTTTTCTCAGGCTATGTTTTTGCCACTTGGTAGCAGATGGTATGTCTTAGGTATATCACTTCGGAGATGCCAAGTGATGTACTATCTATCAGGGTTTTTATTTAATGAGGAGGGAAATTTTGACTTACGCTTGGGAAGCTGCAACATGCAGACAGGTGTGATGCTATTTCATACTGCTGCATCATCTACCCACAGCTCTTAACAGCTATTTTTAATTTGGATACTAAAGGAACTATTAATTAAGGAAACATATCCGGGTGCCTCATACAAATTGTAGAGACTATAATGGGGTATTAGAGAATCTTAATTTTCTTCGGAGACTACAATGAGCAGTGAGTTGGACTGCATTATGATGTTTTTTTTTTTAATCTGACCCAATAAAGGTTGTAAATATAGGGCAGCTGAGTCACAAAAGGAGACATATGGGATTCCAGCCCAAGGTGCTTTATGTGTGGGTCCAGTCAATAGATTTAAAAGAAGACGTTTTACTTAAAATCTGATTCCTCTGAAGTGAAATGTGGGAACTCTTTAGAGTGGCACTTGGTGACAGCTTTGCTTTTCACAACAGGAGGCAAAATATCAGCATTTAATACTATCTGGTGTTATAATTCAGCAAAATAAATGAAGTAACATACAACTGAGTGAGGAGGAAAAATTCAAGTGACTGGGGTGTAGCTGCTGTATTTAAAATGCGAAGTAGGCGACAATATTGCACACAACCGCTCATAAAAAAAAAAATCCACAGTATTTTGCCATTTATGTATAGCCAAGTCCTTGGGTTCATATCTCACCTTTAATATGGCAAAACAGTTTTGGTTACCTGCACATCAGACCACAGATGCCACACTTTTTGGTGGAATTTTACCATTGAACAGATGTAATCCAACCTTCCTGCTTTGTGGGGTCATGAAAGAGGATGATTATGTTGGTGGAAGCTAATTTTATTTTCCTTTACATAATGAAATCCATCCTTTTTGAGAAGTTAGGCTTGTACTATTACATAGGAAAATATTTGTTAGTGAAACACATTTCTTCTGCACAGGTACTTGATTCCCAAGTCAGCTGAAATCCATAAAGGCTGATTGAAGATGAAATGCTTATTTCTTAGGTATTGGTCTGCCACATCTGAGCAAAAAGGTGGGATTTCTCCCCCACAAAGGAATCTGAGTGAGGTTCATCCACCTGCTCCTAAGGAAGCTGATCTTATTAGGCCTCTGCAAGTAGCAAGTGAGCAAACTCTCTGCAGCCAGTATTTTTCATTGGAAAACATAGCAGAGAGCAGAAAATGTAAAGGAAAAAAAAAAGGACCAACAGCAAAACACTAAAAAGTAGTAATCAACTGAAAGTATTATGTGAAGAGATCATGCAGCTGATGATCTTAAAAAAAACAAAAACACACCCTTAACACCAAAGCAAATCATGCTGTTGCCATTGCTGAATATACCTTTCATTTCCTCTCCCCAAAGCAGAAGTACCACTTGGAAGTCAACCAAAAGCATCAGCCTCCCTTCTGCTGACGCAGGTGGAAAACCCCCTTCTGCCTCGCAAGTCCTTGCTCAGGAGCTGTTGTGATCGTGTCCTCGTGAGACAGAAGAAGAGAAGCAGCTGACTCTGTCTGGCCTGCTTGCAGCTCACTGGATGCTGCAGTGTCAATGCCCAAGGGGATGCCCAAGCTCTTGGTGTGGTACCCAGGGAAGGTTGTGGAAGGCTCTTGGGCTCATTGCCGCCTGGGTCAGTACTTCAGGCCTGTGCTTTTCAACATCCTCACCACCTCCACATCTCTAGAAATGGGTTCATTTTCATAGAATCTTAGAAAGGTTTGGGTTGGAAGGGACCTTAAAGTCCATCCAGTCCCACCCCCTGCTATGGGCAGGGACACCTCCCACTAGCCCAGGTTGCCCAAAGCCTCATCCAGCCTGGCCTTGAACCCCTCCAGGGATGGGGCATCCACAGCTTCTCTGGGCAACCTGGGCCACGGCCTCACCCCCCGCACAGGAAAACATTTCTTCCTCACATCTCATCTGAATCTCCCCTCTTTCAGCTTCAAACAGTTCCCCCTTGTCCTATCCCTCCACCTCCTGATCCAGAGCCCCCCATCTCTCCTGCAGCTCGCTTTCAACACTGGAAGGTCTCCCTGGAGCCTTTCCAGGCTGAACAACCGCAACTCTCTCAGCCTGCCCTCAGATGGGAAATGCTCCAGCCCTCGGACCATCTTCATGGCCTCCTCTGGACCCACTCCAACAGCTCTGTGTCTGTCTTATGTTGGGGGCCCCAGAGCTGGATGCAGCTCTTCGGGGGGGGGGTCTTGGGAGAGAGGAGTAGAGGGGGAAAATCACCTCCCTTGACCCTGCTGGTCACACTTCTCTTGATGCAGATTTTGACCTTGATTTTCTTCTGGGACATCTCCAAAATAGAGTATTCATCAGTTGGTTCCTTATGTTTATAAATAGGGGTAAGAAAGGTGAGGAATGTGGGAGGAAATGAGATCTGAGTCTATGCCCCTCATTTCCCTTTCCTTTTAAAAAAAAAAAGCATAAAAATCAGCAAACGTGTTGATGTGATGGAGACTTTTACATAAAAGACTTGGACTGACCAGCCCACAACCCACTTCACTGCTGGGAAATCCTGCGCTGCAGCTCCGCTCTCACCTTGGCTTGATGCAGAAGGGAGCTGGGAGGTGGCCAGCAGCACCCCCGGCCACCTGCAGAGCCACGATCTCTTCTTGGAAACACAGAAAGGTGATTATGGATAAGCTGGCGGATTGTGGCCGGAACCAGAAGATCTCGGGGACACTTAAAGAGGTTTAAATAGCAGAGAACTGATGACGTTCAGCAGCTCAGCCCTGGGGTGGGGAACTAGCCCCCCATACCTTCACGAACGCTGGCGAAGAGGTAGAGCTTAGACTTGGTGAATATTAGAGACTTGGTATAATGTTTTAAATTAATTCTTCAACCTCTGCCTTCGTCTGCCATGGTATGAATGAACAGTACAGGCTGCACATTAGATATTTATATCCATTTAACAATCAGTAATAAGCCATCAGGGCTGATTTTGGTATGTACATTGAAGCTATTGGGGTTTTATCAATATCACGGTACATTCGTCAGCAGAGAATTATAACTGTACTGCTATGTATATAACCGATCCTATAGTGTGACGTTCTCTGCCCTGTGCACAAATTTAATACGTTTCATCTTAAATACAAGCCTATTAATTAAAATCAGAGAAAAATAGAGAATTTTAAACTGCTGACTATGGAGCATCTCTGAGTGGCATCTTCTCCAATATCTTCTTCTCCAGTAGACAACTTGGAGTCTCACACGATGACCTACGTGTCTATCTATTCATTTGCTATAGGATGCCAGAGGAAATGTAAGGTCAGAGGTCTGAAATCAAGGGCACAAAGAGGTAGGACAAAAAGGGCTGAGGAGGCTGCTGGAAAAGCATATTTCTGTATGATCGCAGGCATCGAGCAGCATCTGCTGTAGTTATGGCAGCAAGAGCAGCTTTCGTTCCGTCCCTTGCTTTTCACACACCAGTAACTGAGACAAATGCACTGCATATGTGGACACAGGTAGTCATCTGCACTTTTCAGAAGTGTCCAGCCAACTCTGACTTTTAATTACTTCTAACTTCTATATTAATTTCCTTCCAACCTGGCTGCTTGCTTTTTTTTAATATATACTTTTTTTTTACAGCCAATGATGAACAAAATATGAGGCCGGGTTTCACGAAAAAGGAAGTTTAAAGCAAGAAATCCTTTAAAAATGACAAATCTTAACTCACACGTACTAGAATATACAGGATTTTATGCAAAAGGAAGAGATGACTTAAATAAGCCAGTAAAAGCAGTGAGGGTGTGGGAAGGATTTCTCTGCCATAGTTTAATGGAGATCATAAGAGGGGGAATGAGTCAGACCATACTTGAAAACTAATTGCCCATTATCCCGGTGTGATGACGGTTAACATTAAGAGTTTCTGCAGTTCAGGCTACAGAACCAGTGAAATGTGGTTATTTTTATCAACTGATCAAAGTGTAATAAAACTGTAGTAAAAATTCACTGGGAGAAGTTGTAATCATCAACATTTGCCTCTTGTGGTAGAGTATAAAGAAGAGAAAAAGGAACTGTACCTTATGCCAAAAGGAAAAGCTACTGCTCAGGAGTTTTCTACGCCATAGAAAATCTCTATGCTCCAGCTTAAAATAAGGCAAAATGAACTCTGGTAAGAACAAGGCCAAGTAGTAAAGGATAAGAGGCCAGATGCTATGATAGAGAAGGTCCAGCCTTGCAATCAGCTAAGCACCTAGATTTCATATTAAAGGTAAAGATGCAATATTAATATCAAGACCAGAGATAGGGCAAAAAAGAGTAAAGAAGTGATTGCTAGTCATCTTACCAAACTTATCAGGATTTTCTCTTTGCAAGAGAAGATGGACTTGTGTGAATGTACTCCTGAAATGTCAGTAATTTTGACAATAAACTCTAAGGCAGTGCATAGAAAAAAAAGGATGGGGAGAACAGGACCAGCATGCAGAGAGGGTACGCTTTTGTTGGATGTAACTGAAACACCATACTGGGAATGCAGATATTTCTTTCCTATTTGTGTAAATGTCTTTACCACAGTATTTTCCATAAGAAACATTATTTTCCTTTCCCCTTAATAGTTTTGTTTTTTTCAGAAGTAAACTCACATTTTGCAAAATTTCCTTGTTGCACCAGAAGGGTACTAAGGCTGCCTTTTCTCAGCTTTGGTTATCTAGATTAAGTAATGGTTATTAATTTCAGAAGCATCTCGTGTTATCAGAATCCGCCCACCTCTGCTTCCAACCGTACCTGTCAGACAGTTACGTGAAATTAGCCCCAAAACCATCGCAGTCAGCATCTTGCTGGTTCCTACTGCAGTGAGTTTTCCATTTACTAACACCAATACCACTAGGCAGCAGTTGGACTAGTTCGCTAGAGAGAGGCAGATTTTTCTGCCTTTTCATTCCCATGCACAGATGGAGACAAGAAGAGGCCCGGTTTTACCTTTTAAACATGACAGTGTAGCTGAAGTTGCTTTTCAACTTAAATTGACTGTATTCCCTCTACATATTCTGCAAATTGATGTAGCCATCCTTCCACGTTACTTGGTAATATATTCTGCGCTAATAATGTAATCATTTACAAAACACTCTCTAGTTTATCATGCAAAAAAAAAATCAAAAAATGAGCATAATTTAGGAAAGATCTTGTTCCACTAACAACTCTACAAACAGCCAAATGTAATTTCTTTTCCAGAAATGACTCAGAAGATCACCTGCGAGTCCACTGGCTGGTGGTAAACTAGGTAAAACTCATCGTAAGGAGCTCCAAAAGGGCACAACATTGAAAACCACCGTGGGCTTTGCTCTGAAACCTTTCTTTCCCTCACACCTGCTAGGCTGGCACAGCAGAATTTTCCCATTCTTGTCAAATCTTTCCAGTTTGAGTAATAGTGCCAGCTTTCTGAAGAAATACATGACTTATTGTTGTATTCTCCAGTAAAGATCCCTTTAAACACTTTTCTTTGCAAAGGTTACTATGACAGCTGTTTGGCTGAATGTAGTTGCTAAATGGGTATTTATCTTCTTCCACAGTTATTTGAATTCTTCTTTTTCTTCACATGTTGTATTTAAAATATTAATTTTTTTTAATCAAATTTGGAATGTGATTTATTTAATTGATCAGGACCATTCATTTTAATTGCTACAGTTCACTGCATCTTCTGTAGGGTATGTACATGCCCCATCCCTGGAGGGGTTCAAGGCCAGGCTGGATGAGGCTTTTGGCAACCTGGGCTAGTGGGAGGTATCCCTGCCCATGGCAGGGGGGTGGGACTGGATGATCTCTAAGGTCCCTTCCAACCCAAACCATTGTGTGATGCCATTTGATTCTGCATTTGAGCAAATACAGATCACATCATTGTGAAGTAGCCAGTTCCTACACTCTCTGCGAGTAAGCCGGAGCGATGTTACCTTTAGCTAAGACAATCGGGCCTTGGAGGTGCTGTAAGAGTCATCCAAACCCTGTGCAATTGTTCCTGCTGCTCTGTTTTGTCTGGGCAGCACAAATTCTTATAAACAGGAAACCAGAAATTTCAGATGATTTCTCCACTTGAATAGAGATTGGTACAAGTACTCGAGATTGCTGTCCTTCTTCAAACAAAACTCATTTATATGAATATTCATATGCAATTAGTCGTGACTACTTAAGGAAATGTATGGACTTACACATAGATTAATGAGTGTGTGTTTATACTACAGGTTTTCCTCCAGGAGCTACAGACATCAATCCACTATCCAGTCCTTAAGCTGTTAGCAGTCATGTTTTTTTTTTTTCCCTGAAACTATTCTCCCATAAATACCAGATAAAACTATAGTTTGTGCAATAGTCCCAGAGATATCGGTTGACCCAGACTGTATTTGTTTGCATGAGACATCTTTATGGCACCCTGGGGAAAAGCCAGAGTTTCAAAACCAGAACATCTATCCTCAGACAAATCTGTTGAACCGAGGAGCCTTACTTCCTGACTTCCAGGTATTTCTTTTGGAGTAGATACAGTAACACTTGCACATCATTCTGAGTCACTCTTTGTACATATGTGCACATTACATCCATTTTCTCCTGCGCTGACAGGACATTGCCAAACGATTTAGTTTAGATAAAGCTGGCTCTCCACCTTAATTTTTCACACACACACACACATTTTAGCATACTGAAAGCTGAATTCTGATTTACAACCTTTCTGGAATTTGTTTTTCACCAAGGTTTATGCCAATGATGTTTTATTCATCAAAAACAAATGCCTGACATTTGTTTCATTAAGATATTAAACTTGCACGCCGTTTGCTCTCACCAAAGATCCCAGCCACGTAAAGGATTGCCAGGACGGGCTCTGGCGCAGGCATGGCTTAAAGGACTGGGAAAATGGCATGTGAGCTCATCTTTTGCAGCTCTTCCTAGGCAAGCCCTGTTCAGAGCCCTGATTCAGTGGCAATTAAATAAACCAGCAAGGCACCCAACCCCACCCTTTGCAGCTGGAGCTTTGTCTGAATGTGATAAGAGATCATTAATTTTCAATTTGACCTCAGCCTATAATGTTCAAGTGGCCTCTTTGTTCTCATGGCGATGTTACAAGCGAGGTCTGAGTCAAGGGAAATGGAAAGGAAATATTAAAATAGTCCGAAAAACCTCTTTAGTCTTGTGATCTCGCTCCTCCTAACTTAACAGCGCACACCTTATCCATCGGACCATCATGGCTCCATGTCATGGATTTCCTCTTGGTTACCGGTTCTTTCCCAGAATAAACAACACCGGCCAACTAAGGTGACCAGTTGTGCAATGGTAACAATGGATATTGAAACACCGCAGCAAAAACATGTTGTGAACGAAGCGGCTGGGCAAAGTTTATTTATATCAAATGTCTGTGAGTAACATTTGTCATAATTTAGAGGCAGAATAAAAGCTGAAATTCACTGATACAAGTGTTCGTTGTGAATGGCTGGTACAGCTCTGAATTCAAAGACGTAGTCGAAGAAAGTGTTATTACAATCCACGGCAGAAAGAGCTATTGTGAACCTATGGGCACATCAACAGCTGTCTGTGGAAAATTATTATTATTATTAGAGTATAGAAAATGTCCTATTTTTAACAGATAATCCCAGAATCTGGGTTGAATTAGAATGAAGGAGAGCCCTTCTTTCACATCCTTTTTCATTCAGGCATTTGGCAAGCCAAGACTTTACAGAATGTAATTTAGGATGTTTAAATTGCTGTTTGTTATTGGTAGTTTCTCATTGTAACACCCCAAATACTTCAGCAGAGGATAGAGGGCTTGGCCCCTTCTGTAGATACATGAGCACTTACCACAGTTCTCGTGAGCTTTAGGCTGCTCAGTTTGGGTTCACAGGGTTGGATGCAAGAGGTGTTTTAGGGTTCTTTTGATGTGTGGATTTTTTTTCTGCTTTTAAACAAATCCAGCTTTCCATTGGCTAACTCATGCTTTGTAGTGAAACAAAACTTTTAAATCTTATGATTTCTCTCCTTCTTAAAGAATTGAAAGGACTGGATGGCACCAGAGTTAGGGCTAGCATTCATTAGAGGCTTAATTTTCTCTTATTCTCTGTGGGTGCTTTGGAGGAAGAGATCCTGTCATGGGATTGTCCCATCAAATACGAGGCAAAGGGATATGTAATATCTTGAGTGTGTCTTCAAACACCTTCACGACAGCCCAATAAGTCCATGGAGCTGTGTGTCTGCTGCAGGCAAAGGACACCCTGTGCTTTAATGGAGCCACCCCACGGCTCAACCCAAATCTCAGCTCATCAGAAGGAAATCAAGAAAGAGGGTGGACAGAAAAAAAATTATTTCACCACTGACTGTTGATGTTCTGCCCTTTGTGGAGCAGAAGAATGTCCTGTTTGCTCTGGCTGCATTTCTCAGGGCACCTTCAGAAGGCTCATGAGCTCCGAAATGTCTTTCTGCACAAGAGAAAGGGAAGGGAGGTGGTAATATGAGCACAAATAGAGCCCCCCATGGAGAAAGTTAAACCTCTCGACTTCCTGAGATGTAAAGTCAAGTCTTCTCATGCTATTCGTGCAAAAGTTGATATCCCACCTCTAGAACGCTGTATGGCACTTGTAGGGTTATTCTCCATAGCCCCACATTTCTGTTGCATGTTGGGGGGGATGCAGGGTTGCACAGAGTCAGTCAACGCAGGAAAGGCCTGGGAAAAACCTGAAAAGCAGTGGCTTAATGAGTTCTTGCCAAAATACATATATAAAAAAATAAAATAATGATTTCTATTAACTAGCAAATTATAGGACTTTAAAATTTTCTTTCCTGAATATGCAGATTTTAGGTTTCATACACCAAGTAACTGATCTTAAGGAATATTTTCCCTATGGACTTGGACTATTTTATGTAAGTTTAAGGGTATTGGAAAGGGAGAGGTGATGGCTAAGCTAGTTAATAAGCTGTTGGTGACTTCCTATCTGAGTCAAGCACTGAAACCAACGAAAAAATGTTTAGGATTTTCTGATGCTGCCTAGCAGACTTGTAAGTATGTGTAGCCTTTCTGGGGGGAAAAAAATGAGTGGGGGTTTGACTAAATTTCAGCTTCCTGGTGATATATATTCAGACAACCAGGGAAAACAAGCAATATTATCTAAGTTACACCGTGTTATGTGACCTATGTGAATAGCTCAGGCAAAAACTGAGACCTGATAACATTTTATAAATACCCAGATGGGGAAAAAAAACATACTGTGAAATACTTTTTTACAGACAAATCGTGATCTTGAGCAAATTTTCTGCTGGTCAGTCGACAATGCTGAAACTTGAACCCAGCGCTGATTTCAAGTATTTTTGCACTTCTCAGCTCTGGTATTAATCTGCAGCAGAGTGTCAGTGAGCTGGTCCCTCTATGCTGGAGCGATTATCACTGAGCTGATGGATGGAACTGCAAATATTGTGAAGAGTTCTTCCAGATATGCAATTTGTATTGCAGCTGTTAATATTTTTTTATTGCTTTTGTTTTCTTATCCAAATTTTAGTTGCACAGATGATATATTCATCAACCAATTTCAAAACTGTTAAATTTAACAACTGGAGGGCTTATATTTATCATTGTTCAGTGATACTACCCAAATGTCAGCTCTCAGTTTGAAAAATTCCTCTGAACTGGTAAACCAGGGAATAATAAAGATACTATAATATTCTTTCATTAAAATAAACAGAATATTTTCTTAGTTAATTGTTTACATGTCTTACTCCTGTCACTTCTTTCCTTTCATCCTTATTTTTCTTGTTTTCCTTTATTCACATTTCATCTCTTGAACTCCTTATCTCTCTAATCCCTTATCCTTTATGTTCTTGTTTTATCTCTCATTCCACCATTTTATTCCCTGTTTCCTAAGCCTATCTCCCTTCCCATGCTAGGCTCCCCAGGCTTTAAATGCCCTCTGAACCCTTTTCCCTTTCCCCCAGTTCTCTACCTTTCTCTTCTCTTTCATTTTTTTCCTTACAGCAATCTCTGCAGAACAATACTCAAAGTGGAGCTGGCAAGCTGACAAAAAAGAACAGTTGGAAAGAAAAGTTTACTCAAAGACAGGCACATTTATTTTTTTTTTTTTTTAGAAAAAAAGATCTATAGGAAGGTGTTGCCAAATCATCTGCTTTTTCAGATGTGAAACTTTTAGCAAGGCTCTCTGCAGCACTGATGTGAGGGAAGGAGCAGGAAACACTATCAGGTTGCCAGATGACTTGAGGACGGTGAGGTGGGATTCTTAAGTGCACGTGATAGCAGTAATTCAGGATATTATTCCTCATGTAAAAATAGCTATGCAAAATTAACACAAAGGCTTTGGTATAAAAAGATAAAAGCCAGGAAACTCAGAGGCTGTGCAGCTCTTTTTATCTCGTTTCATTTGGGTTAGGGGATTGCAGGGAAACAGCAGACGAGATAGAGTGTTTACATTAAGGCATCTGGGCCAAGGTGTAGTCACGACAAAAGGTTATTGTATTCCTGCCTGTCGAACGGGTGGAGAGAGAACTTGAGTGTAAAGGAGATGAGCTCAGGCTGGGGACACACGGACAGCGATGGGAAACGTGAAAGGCAAAACCTGGAGCAAGTCGTGTAGCAGTAGTCACCTCCAAGTGAGCAGGCTGGATGTCAGGTGGCAGATCTATGAACGAGAGAAAAATTCACCTGTGATGTGCACAGGAGTATGTTTGTTACTGGGGGGTAGAGTAAACCAGGCTTTTGTATTATATAGTCTCAGCTTTTTAAAAGCTTAAGGAAACATTCTTTTCCTCTTCAACCGACTGATGCTGGAGCAGTTTCAGTTGGCAAATATCTACTAGATTGCACTGATTTATTCTGGATTTGAATTTTGCTCCTGAAAATAAAACGGTCATGTGAAGAGAGTTGCAGACGGGATTTCTATTCCCATCCCCGCTAACTGAGCCGATGACCCTGAGCCTTGGCTTGCATTCCTAACAGGATAGACCTTCTTTTGTAAGAATTCTTTAGCACCTGTAGGTTACATGTTCAATTAGCATCTATATCCTGAACCGAGCCGAGTTGCACAAGCTTTGAAAAAAGTAACAATCAAATGGCTAATTAGGTCAAATTTGGGGCGTATCAAACTTGACAGTGTCTGGCTTACATCACTGTGGATTTACATAATGGAACTTAACGGTGCTGAAGAGTCTGTTGTGTCAACTCTGATGACTCTATGGAAGGCTTTTTCCATAATTTTCTTTAAAACATAAAAAACTCAGAAGAATACCTTCTCAATAACTTTTCCATCTGTCCTGTATAGTACAGTGCCTATCACCACTCATTACCTGGGCTGCTGACACTGTAGTATTTCCATCAGTTATCTTATTTTTCAGAACTCAGTAATCAACGTCATCAACCAATTGTTTAACAAATTTCCTTTTCAAAACTAAAGCTATTTTTCAGCTAAACCAGAGCTGTTTTTTTTCAACTGCAAAAGCCAGGGATAGACAGCAAAAGCCACGAGGACTCAAGGTAAATATCTCTGGCAGTCTTGTCTGGAGATACTACCTATGATAAGTGAGTAATACAAAAAAACCCAAACAAAACAACAAAATCTTAAGTTAATAAAGTTTTATAGTCTTACTGTGGCTTCCTCTGTCTTCTAGCAGCCCATCCTGTACATCAAAGGTCACAAAGAACACAATGAGTCACTATCAAAACCCAAAGAATGTTTCACGAACAATTACTATACATAAATTGCAGCCTGGTATTTCGTTTCTGTGCCAACTCACAGTAATACAGCCCATTTCCTTTTCATTTTTTTTTTCCCCTGCAGCTTTTGTCCATAATAGCAAACAGCTTTGTTAATCTGCTCACAGAGCTTGAGTTTATTTTTTGGGGGGTGTACTCCTACCTTTGCCTTTCTAAGCAGCGGGCAGCAGTGGTATGAGGTCTTTTGCTACAGATCTTTAGGCTACATTTCTTGGGAGTCCACAATAACTCTATAATGCTGCCAGGATTTGTAGTCAAAAACATCATTAGGAATACTGAAAGGGTCCCCTCTGAAACCCAGAATCAAAGTATCCCCCAGAGAGGAATCGTCCATACATTAGCAGAGCAACTCAGTGCTGTGCAGCTGTGAAACCTGTGTGGATCCCTTACTATGTGCCATTGCTGGGACGGCTGCCCTCAGGATCCATTAACCCAGTTCAGAGGCAAACATGGCACCTTGCAGGCTTTTAATACCATGCAAGTGGGATGAAATAGGCTTTCTGTTTGGAGTCGAAAGTATCTTAGTGATCATAAATGTTGGCATTGTATTTCATACTGCAGTCCCTGGTTTTCCCACTTTGGGCAATATCTTGTGTCAATGACTCTTGTTTCAATTCCCTGAAAGAGAAGCAGAGATGTCCATTTGCTTAATATCTGAGAAAGAAAACATTTTTAAAACTTTGCTGAATAAAAATAAAGGATAATTGTTTTTCAGAAGGTATGATTTATGTGCATGTATGCATGTGCAATTAAGTAATGAGTATAAACCTAGATTTATATTGTCATTGTGTTATTACCTATGTGCTCAAATTCTGCATATTGGTCAGTTTTTAAGCAGTCTTCTGGCTAGTATTTATTGTCTTTAATGAGCAAGATTATGGACTAGAAAGTTGTGATGACAAGTAGAAACAACTGGCATTCTCTCAACAATTCCACAATAAGAAAAGAGGGAAGTAAGATAATATCAGCCAGCTTCCTTCTGAAGAGGTTTGGTTAAATCAGAATTCTTCGTTTTAGAAAATTACAAAGCAAAAACACTTCAGACTATTCTACCTAGCATGGGAGGAAGATAGTAGATATTTTTAATGTTTCTAAAATAACCACATCCTATTGTAACCAGCTCTTGTAAAAGGTATATTGAAATAAAAGACTAGGTTTTTTTTTTTGCCTCCTGTATTGTGAGAACCATTCAAAGGCCCTTCACTTCAGTTCATGATAATAAAAGGAATTAAATGTGTTTGAGGGATGGATGCTATGGATCATGTGTGATGCACTTCACAAGTTTGGAGCCTAAATTTTGTAAATTGACTATTTACTCCATTCTTGACCTCACATGTAAGCTGGTATGCATTTACCCATGCAGTTTCCAGTTTTCAATCTGTAAAAAGGAGACAGTAGCACTTACGTATCTCTGGAGATTAAGATCTAATCCTGGAGGGGCTCCAGGCTGGCAGCACTTTATGCTCATACAAAGCATCACTAAAGCAATTGGGAATAGGCGTAAGTACTGACAGGTCCTCGCAAGATCAGGATATATTTTTTAAATGCTATTCTGGGGGAATAATATTATCATGTAAATCTTAGAAATTACTAATTAACAATAACAATGAAGCGTATTTAGCATCCTTGAGTGAAAGCTGCTATAGAAGGCTAGCTCATAAATCTTTTAGAGCCAAATTTTAACAAAGCATTTGTAGTTTTGTACATTCTTGGTTGATTCGTTCTGCAAACGTGCATATACACATTTAATCTCCATTTTGCATATGCTTATACCTATCTGCAAATTACAAGTCACAGAAGTGCTGTAGAATTTGCATACATCCACAGAAGACTCCCTTCTGCAGAGGGACTTTTACAAATGTGACCTCTTCTAAGCTATACCAGTAAAATACAGAAAGCTCACTGATGTAGAGCAAAACCAGTGATGAACGTGCTTGCTTGTGATTTGAGAAAACAATACGTTCTTTAGTCCTTCCATGCAAAGAAAATATCTCTGCTTTTTTTTTTTTTTTAAATTTTCCTTCTTCTCTCACACCAACTGAATGTGGGTGGGAAACAGTAGAAACAGAAAGGGTCATGTTTGCTCCTCAAAATTTGAAGACTGTGTTTTTTTCCTTTGCCACAGATGCTCCATGCTCATCAGTTGCCGCGTACTTCTGAGAGAGAAAAGAGAGAGAGAAATTGCCAATAACATTGGTAACCTCAAGTGTAGGCATGCATAAAAATTTCCTGAAAATTGGGTTGTGGTACATGTTCTTATTTTAGATTTGCCCTTGTTAATGTCTTTTTAATAAACAGGTGCATACACTTCCCCAAGCTGTCACTGTTGTTTACTCAGTCTGCACACTTTATAAATCTACTAATGGAATAAACCCAATCATCTTAAGGATCTGTGCTTTAATAAGCTAGAGTTTTCAGGAAAATACTTTCTGGTAATATAGTTCTGCTGGATATAAGCTTCACACGGTTTGCTTTTAAAGATAAAAAAAAAACAACAAACCACCAACCATGACACAATTTCACTTCTGTGTTCAGCACAACAGAGTTTCATACATGCTCGACATGAAGATTAGCAACAAAGTGGGATGGATAGAGGGAAAGGGAAATGAAAAGGTGTAAGAAAGGTGGAAAAGGATTTTCTTGTGGAGTCTGAAACCAAGAGGATGCTCCCCACTGAACGCCTGGACCACTGCTGAGTAAACTCAGGCTTACTTTTGCTAGCTCATTGCCTGCTTCCAAAGAAGTTTCATTCATTTCTCCACCTCTTGACCCAGAGCAGAAGAGCTCATCATGAGACAGGGGAGACACTATTTTTGATTCTTACCAAGTGGTGATTTTTCAACCAAAATCTCCCAGTTCCTTGGTGAGTGCTATACTAATTAGACTGCAATGCAAACTGTAGCCTTGCTCACTCTGAGAAGGAGCAGCTACAAAAGGCTGCCCTTGGAAAAGGATTTTACATGGTGAATGTTGAAGGGATGGAGGAGCTTCCTCTCCATACTGCAGCCTCTCTTCTCAACTGCAGTCTCACAGGTCATTTAGAGTCTTAATGGTACTGTTCAATGGCACAATGAGTCTACAGACCTCATTGATTGTGTCCATCCCACGGTTCTCTGAGAGCAGCGGCTCTAAGGAAACTAATAGTTACAGTCAATGTAGTAGAGAGATGACTACATTAATAATTACTTTGCTGTTGGAATAGGTAAGTAAGTTGAAGGTATATAATTAACTGTAGTTTCATCTCATGAGCTTTTAAGTTGTATTGCTGGAGATCAGTATTGTCTGATTGTGGATTGCAAAGAGTAATTGCTGAAATTTCTTCCAAGTGATATCATGGGAAGAGTTTCTGTATTTAGTTCTTTGCTGAAGGTGTCAGTTCGATAGCCCTGGAGAATGTAATCTGTAATATTCATTTCCAGAGAAGTTAGGGGAGTGAAAGTAGCAAAATACATGTTACTCTGCCTCACTGAAGTCATCACTGTTTTTCAGGGTTAGATGGGTAACTCCAGGCTTCCATGTTTCACCTTGCCATACATACCACTAGTAGAGTAGCAATGGAGAAATTTCTACAATGTAGAAAACTCTTCCGCTGCACATTTGACTGAAAAAGGCGATACGTTAAATAAAAGCTCCCTGTGTTGCTGTCATAGGGGGAAGTTTCCAGCTATCACCAACTTGGTTTGCACTCAAGCCTATGACCTATATGTGAGAAGCCAAATAGCCCCGTACAGATCCCCTAAACTCTCAACAGGATCTTTTACCCCAGAGCTTCACGTGACATGACGTGGTTTTGAGTCCCACAGTGCCTCATCAGGTGAAGAACCTTTGAGCAGACCCTGTGCTGGTCCGAATCACGGTGCTCCACAAGGAACTATGCTCTCAGTGCAGACTTCATTGCTAACATTATTCTTTCTGGGAAAAAAGGAAAAAAAAAAAAAAAAAGAAAAACCTTCACAGCAGCAAGACTGGAGGCAGGACAGATCGAGTGATTTGCCATGAAAACAGTTAGAGGGGCTCATTAAAGGCAAAATTATTAGGCCAAGCAAACAGTTAATCCCTGTCACACAGAGGTAACAGAGTTGCCAGCCTTGAACTCTAAATTAAAGGCACTCTCTGAGCGCTGGAGAAGTGACTCTTTTTGCAGCTTCCTCAGTACCATCCATCTACCATAATGCTGTGGTCTTTTTCTTTCTTTAAATTCTGGGCTCCAACTAATTACTGGCAGGAAGTGCCTATTTTTATGCCATTAGTATGCAAATGAGTGAGAAGTAGAAAAATATTCTAAAGGAACTGTTACAATATCTGTCCACAGATTACTGGCCAATTAGAACATGGGATTAGGGCTGCAGGACCCCAAAAGAGTATGGCCAAAGTCTTTCTGCTTGGGTGCCTCAAGTGTAATTTCAATGGGAACTGTATGTACACGGTGCTTTTCCTCAAAAAAAGGGGGAAAAAAAAAAGTTCAAGCCTAAATTGCCTGCTTACAAATGAGCACTTCTACTCTTGAAAAATGAATGCCTTCACTTCCTCGCCTCAATTTTTCTATCCATAAATTGGGGATAAAACATCCTGTTTGTCTGAGTTCCAGCACACGCTGGGGGCAAATTATTCAGCCGGACTGAAGGTCTCCTCATCTCTCACCCTGTCTGACAGTGTCTGAAAGATGAAATGTTATATTTATAAAATTATTTATAATGTGAGTGATAAATATTACAATGTTTTCAGATCTTACAATTTCTGCCTAGGTGAAAAAAAAAAACAAAACCCAAAACAAAACAGGAAGAACTGCCTGCCTTGTGACATTTTGGCATTTCCACAGCTTGATACTGTCAGGAATTCAGAGGTGCAGGAGAGTGGAAAACTATTGGAAAACAACTTCACTAAGCTTTTTGAACCTAGAAAATTGTGAAACAAAATGTCGCATTATCCTAAGGGTGTTTCTCATGTAAATCAGCCTTCTCATCACTCTTTCATAATAACTGATTAGCCAGAGTAGGAAAAAAAAATATATAATTCCTCAAGTTACTGGTCTTGATGCTTCTCACAGCTGTACTCTTTGGAAATTTTGCTTTATTGCTCCATTAGATATTAGTCATTTTGACTGCCTTAAAAAAAAAAAAAAGTTTGTGTCTCTATACCAAAGATAAAACTATGCTGAATTGAGTCCACACGACAAACACTTCTTTGAAAAGTTTTGCTGTTACTGTGGCCAGAGGAGGGTTCTGGTGTCAGGCTTTAATGCCAACACCTGTCCAGCCTCTCCCAGGAGTTACCCCACCTGAGACCGCTCATCAGGGAAAAACCACACACCTCCCACTCCCAGCAGCCCTCATTTTCTCTCCTTTTACCTGCTTCTCTCAGAAAAAATATTTTTTTTAAATTTAGTCCACCTGGTGTGTAATTCTTTTTTAATTATTCTCCCACCCATCTCAGCTCCCTAAACTTTTTCTGAGGGGTCACATTACTTTGCTCCCCTCAGTTTTCCCTCCCCAGCCCAGCAGCCAGGCCCCACCGGCGAGGCCTCTCCTTCCTCGGCCGGTCCCGTGGAGCTGCCCCCTCACAGCACAGGGGCCGCCCCACAGCCACCGGCCGGACCCGGACCCCTCGCCCCGCCGTGCAGCGGTGGGCCTGTGGGCGAGCGGTGGGGCGGCGGGGCCCGTCCCTGGGCCCGCGGCGGGCGGAGGAAGGAGGGGGCCCGGCTGGCGGCAGGGGGAGGCTGGCTCTGCTGCGCGCCGAGGGGAGGGAGGGGCCGGGACGCCGGCGCGTCGGTGCCGACGGTCTCCAGGCGGGAGTGAGGAGGAGGAGGAGGTGAGCTTCCCTCTGGGTGGGGTAAGGAGCGGGGCCGCCCGAGCCAAGGCAGGAGGGAGGGAAAGGGGTCAGCGCGGAGCGGCGGGGCGGGCGCTGGGGCTGGGCGACGAGGACGGAGGGTGAGGGCCGGCAGTAGCCGGCGCTCCACAGGAGGAGGAGGGTGGAGGGGCCGGGCCCGGTGAGCCCCGCTCCGCTGGGCGCGGGGGAGGCGAGGGGAGCCGGCTCGGGGCTGCGCGCTCCGCCTGATGTGGCCGCCCGGCACCTGCGGTGCGGGAGGCGCTGTCGGGGGCAGCCGGCGCCCCGGTCCCCCCTCCCTCCCCCCCCAAGATGGCTCCGCGGCCCTGGCGGCGGTCTCCGGAGCGGCGGAGCTGTCCGGCCCCCGCGGGAAGGGGCCGTTCCCCTGGGAGAGGTTGTGGCGGGGGAGAAGCCGCTGCCGGCACCGGGTGCCCTAACATGGCTGCCCGCGGCTCGGCCATGCGGAGCCAGGAGGGGAGGGCAGGGCCTGGCAGCAGCCTCCAGCCCCTTCCCCCGACGGCCTCTGGGCAGCCCCCGAGGGAGGGCCCGGGGCAGGCGGGGAGGGGAGCGCGGCCTGGCTGGGTCTGGCTGCCCTGAGCCCGGCTTCCTTGGGCCCAGCTTGGGGCAGGTGGATCACCTCCCTGCCAGGCCTCAGTCAGCCCCTCCCCCCCCCCAGTCCCTGAGCATTGAAAATCCATATGTGGGGGTTATTCCCTCAAGAGACTCTTCTGTTTGTTTATTTTTTTAAATACAAGGTCTGTGGGTAGGGTAGGGGCTGCGTTTCGTAAAGAGTTACAAAGTGAGCTGCGAAATTTGAACCCAGCTTCATTCCAAGTGTCACTAGAGTGCGATTAAAACGTTAATATGTATTAATAGTTCTGCTGCTAATCAGGAAAAACTGCAGCCTTTGTGGTGGTGGAGTGTCACTCTTTATAAAACAAGGGGGGGGGGGAAACCCTGAACCCCTTCCATTTTGTAAAATGTGTAGAGTTCAGGTTTTTGTTTTTATTATTTTAAGCTAAAAAAGGCACGTGACAGAACACTTCGTCGCAGAGTTGCCGCTTAAATAGACGTATCCCAACTTCAGGAAAGCGTGTTTCGGGTGAATGAGGCTTGGCAGCTCCGCGCAGATCTTTTAACACGTGACTGTGATGGTTGGGGTAGCAGACTGCAGGAAAGAAACCATTCGAGGTGCAAATGCGTGCACTTTTTTGAGAAGCCAGGGAAAGAGTTTGAAGCTGACTTTACTGGAGGATTTTCTTGTTAAAGAGAAGTGGGTGTGCGTTCCTGTGATTCAGGGTTCAGCCCAATAGGCAGGTAAAGATGAGTAGTGGATTTTAGTGTGGCTTATAACAATGGTTTGGCGTAATTAAATAGAGCTATTTTATTGGACTCTATTAACCTGGTTAACCTTAAATCTTAACCATGACAGGGTTTTCATGTAAAGAGCCTCCATACAAAGTACAATATTGAATTTTAATTGGAGCTTTCAAGACCTAATGTAGAGTGTATTCTTCTTGCTTCATCTCTTCTTTTTTTTTTTTTTCTTGAAAGTCCAGGCATAGTAAAATACATTGGAAGAATACTTTCTGATGTAAGTTTAAATGCTACAAATCCAGATTTCATAAATCAATTTAAGGCAGGATTTTTTAATATGGTGCAGGCTTGATTTTTTTTTTTTTATTTGTATGCTTCTTCCTTATAATGAGGTGAGGTTCATTCTCAGTATTGCAATACTTTGGTCTTGACAAACTTACTGAAGGGTCTAATTATTATCTGACTGGTCAGCAGCAGTAATAAAACCCAGGAAGCAAACCTACTGTACAGCTCAAGGTGTTGGTGCTTTAGAAATATGGTACAAAATTCCTCCCTCTGCTAATAAATGCCCAGTTTGAATTCTCAGGGAGTAGTGTTGTTGCAACTACTGTCAATTACTGCGCTTGGAGGAGTGCAGTGAAGTCCTGTGAAGGTAAGGACAGCACATAGTGGATCAGTCTTGTCCTGCAGACTTTAGCCTGAATGAGGGAAGGTGTTTGGCACGCGAGTCTCTAATACGATACCAGCAAACATCTCCTGAATTTCAGTCTTTTGGGATTTGCCACGAGTTAGAAACACCTGCTAATTAACCCTTGTGGATCCCTTTGCTATGGTAGGATCGGTATGAAGTGCAACTGGTAAAGTTGGAAAAGTTGAGCCCGTAGCTTGCAAAGTACCTGTGTTACAGCTGAAACATGTCACTTTTCGTGCTAAGTCACTTAGACTCTAATGTAAAAGTTATACAACTTCCTTAATGTTGTTTTAAAACTAAAATATAGACATATTTTAAAGACCTGTTTGGCTGGAGGCCCATTTTAGAGTGGCCGGTAGAAGTAATAAACTATCCTCAAACATTTCTGCTCAATAAAATTTGAGGATATGAAAACGAAAAGCTCCTAGTTTAGCTTTTTATAAATGTTTTCTTCACCCTACAACTGCAGGGTTTGCCGTTGCCCGTAGCTCAAAGAAGAGCCACAGGCCTTGAGCATTTTAGGCCTCTGACCCAATCGACACCATGGATTTCTGTTATTTTCTGTTTTGATCAGAGCGGTGAGGGTTTATGGTCCCTGACCGATATCCTGCACTGGTGTGAATTTCTAGGTAATCATTTTTTTACCAAAAAGGAAAAAGACTTAAATACTGCATTGTTTGGCTTCCTGAGATCAGAGTATGTTTATTCGATACAGTCCCATGTACTTCAGACTGGGAGAGCCACTGAGAGAAGACATTTCTCCTGCAGCAGTTGATGAGCAGATACTTAATGTGAAATATTCTCTTGTATTAGGTCTTTGAGTTGCAGTGAAGTCTTGTCCAAAGACTTGAGACTGCTTGAAGAATTCAGTTAAAGAATTGCTGTTTCTGTGTAGATTGGAACTTAAACCACATGGTCAGAAGAAACACATATATGAACAGTTATTCCTCTGTGAACAGAATTATATTCTTTTGTAAGGAAATACACTGAAAATGTATTTTAAGGTTAGATTTTTCAGTGATGTTGGTATAAATAATAGGACCTTAATGTTGACTGCTCTGCTTGAGGGTTTCTGTGTACTGCTGCTTGAGACGTAAGCCATTAGTAATAAAACCAAGACAAATGATTTGCTAACTTGAAGGGGGTGAGTATCTCTTTGTATGGGACTAGTATAACTTATAAATATTACAAATTTAAAAAAAATATGCAGAAGTGGAGAAGAAACTAAGTATATGTGCAGGGCTGTTAGGAACGTGTGCAGCAGGTATTTTAGAAGTACGTTGGCTGCCATAGGGGTTTTTTTACATTTGTATGTGAGAAAAGCTCTCTACCAAGTTTGTAAAGCAGGAAAATAATCTTTGGTGGCAGAATTGTTAACGAGGAGCTCCAGAGAACCTGCCTTTCCCTGCCTGCAGCCATCAGTAAGCGGTGCAGTTAGTGGAGGTGAAGCTGTGCTGTAAGGACACATACCCCAGTGTGAATTTCACTTCTCAATAGATATATATCAAAGTACGTCTTAAACGTATACCTTAGCTAGCCATATTGCTGCGCGTCAGATGTGAAAGTAAAAATAAATGTGTGAAGCACCAGACAGAGTATGAAGTCTAAATCTGAAAACCATGTCTCCAAACAGTCTATTATGCAAAATTCTGGCCTCCATATATATGTATATATGGGAGTGCATATATATATATTTTATTTTTGATCCACAGTATTTCCTGTAGGCAAGAAATCAAAGATCTTTTCGAGTTATAAATGACGATAAGTAAGGAAGCCAACAATTCAGATTGCTGGTATTTTGGGTATGAGTAGCTCTTTGATGTCCAAATGAGAACTGGAGGAATGTCTGAAATTAACAATGAAATATGTGAAATTAACGATGAAATGCAGAACTTAGAGGAAAGCTGGCAAGGCCAAGCACTAAGTGTGGTTTGGTTTTTTTCCCCTGAATAATTATTTGTTGGGGTTAAGACACAGGAAGAACACAAACAGTTGAGACACATAAATCCCAAAGTTAGTTAGTGCTGCGTAAGCAACTTTGATTTAGATATTTGCATGTGTGTAGGTTTTTATTTAAGCATATGTGCAAGATTTAATACATATGTGATTAGCGGAAGTTTTCTTGTTGGCACTTCAGATGCAACTGAATTTCTGGATTTAATATCATCCTCATACCTACAGTTTGCGAACTGTTGTAGTTTTCCTGAATTATTAGTGAAAAAAATGTTGAAAAAACCTAATATTTGTTAAAAAAAGAGGAATTAATTCAAATTTGCATCTGAAAACATCTTTATGTATTGTGTTCATGCAACAGTGTGGCTTCACATGCTCTTTTCCAGTTTTGTTCCAAGATTATTTTTGGGCAGTTTAGTGCCATGTTTGTGCAATAGGTTAATGATGCTTAATGCATGTATGATATTGCCATAAATACCATGGCATGGTTTTCTTCTTTGAGATACAACAGCAGTCCTTAAAAAGGTTATTTTATATGATACAGTCTTATTCCTTCTCCGGGATGGAAGATTTACTGAATTGATGGTCCATGATGGGCATTATTCACCCTGCAGAACTCAGTGGTGGAGTTGGAATAAAGGATGAAGTCCTTACTGTTGGCCTTCAGTATTTTTCTCAATCTGAAAAGACAAAGAGAAGCTTCTCCTTCGGAGAACTGAGATTTCTGGTTAGTCCTCTTAAAGCTTAATAAACCCTAAGTAATAGAAATGGAACCGTTATAAAGCCATTATATGGAAGAACTTCCAGAGTATCACAAAGCTTTGTGTGTTACATGCAAGAGTAAATGTTTGGGAGTGCTGAAAGCTCAGAGTGGAGTGATTAGCCAGGGCAATGATGGTATCTGACTGTTGGAGCAGAATATTTGGGAGAAAGAGCAGTGAAAATAGCTCAATTTCTAGGACTGGCGCTTAAAAAAACATCCTCTTCCTGTTCTTTCCAGACAGATTGATGTGGAGGAAGGAGAAAAAGCCTTGGAGTTGTGCATTAATGGCATCAGTTTGGATTATTTGATAATGTAGTTCTTGATTCTGTTTTTGTAGCGGTTTATTTACCAAATGACACCTTTATAAATAAAATAGGAATAAAGTCCATGCTGCATTGTGAAAATGAGGTATTTTTTTAATCTGCTGCATATAATTAAACAAGTGCTTTCTCAGAAACACCGTAATTTCAATCATTTAAAAATTAAAATCATTTAATAGAAGTACAGATCCTCACTTTATCTGATTTTCAGTGTAATATTTCATATGCATCTTTCTGCTTTGATTTTTTTTTCTTTACATACCAATATTCCAGAAAACAATAAATCAACAAGTAGTTGGGCATACTCATTGTCTGTGTTCTGGTTATTTTCAAGGTTTACAGGGGAAATATGCTGTAGGATGACTTTGCAGAATAAATAATCTGGCAGTATTCTGTGAAATTCTGTGTTTTGTGATTTCCCAGTTGAAAGTTTTGCCATTCATCTTGTCTGTCGCCTGGATTACAGTTTAATACAGTGAATTTCTCTGTAAAACTTGGTGTGTGGTTTGAGATAAATTCAAGTTCTCCAAATAAACAATAACATCATCTTGTTGGCTTTAGAGAAGAATTTCTTGTCCTGATGTTGTTTTAAGAAAACTGTAACAAGAAATATGCCTTTGTTATCATCAAGTCAGTTTTATTTTTTTGTTGTGATTTAAATGTAAAGGCAGGATTTATGGAAATGGCTGTAGGGTGGTGCTGGCCTAATTAGTCAACATTTCTGGCAAGGCATAAAAAATTGGTCGTTCTATGTGCCTAAAACTAATGACATGCTTTGTATTTAATCTGTGGGTCTTTTGTAAAACAAATAGTTGTGCTAAGAAGTGCAAAATAATGCAGTTCTTATAATATTAAAGTTCTTATAATATTATTTGGTGTGCTGTTCTGGGGAGTCATTTGGGTTTTTTGTTCATAGTTAAATTTACTAAGGAAGGCTATCTCCCTGGAAAAATGTCTATTTATGTATATCCTTTAAAAAACATTTTTTTTTTAAAGGAATGGTAGTTGCTGAGGTGGAACTTGCAGGAGCAATTTTTTGGAGTTGAATACGGCTTTTCTACTAGTGTGTATTCAAGGATTAAATATGAAACACTACAGCGCTTTATGAAAATACTAATGCCTATTCCAAGTTTTTGCAAAGAGTTTTAGGATTATCCGTGCGATGTGTTCGCCATTAGGCTGAGTGATGTCTCTTATGTGTGTGGGGTGGGTTTTTTTTTGGTTGGATTTATTGAGATGAGTGGTTGGTGTTTCACCCAGCAGTGACCCAGGTGACTTAGGGAATTCCACCAGCTTCAGCATCCCTGTTCACATGGAATGTCTTTCCTAATCAGGCTTAAGAGCGGGGGGGCATTCAGCACAGTAATCATTAAAAACCTGCCTTAAAAAAA